>CM026893.1:5370491-5655491 GCA_015227895.2 Colaptes auratus
TCTTTTATTGATTTCTCTGTACTTAACAAAACTCTCATCCTTATCCTTCTCTGAGCCTGTGTGCTTCCTGCACAACAACCAATTCTCTTTTGCAGGACCCTAAGTGCAAAGTGGGTGACAGGTTGGGCTTGATGATCTTTGAGGTCTTTTCCAACCTTATTGATTCTATGATTCTATGATGATTTTCATCTTCTGGGTGAGCACTGTTGGGAACTTAGGGGACATCAGCTCAAACCAAAATCTTGCTCTCCACTGGTAAGCAAGAAGAATCCATAGTTTCATAGTTTCAGTAGGGTGGAAGGGACCACAAGGATCATCTAGTTCCAACCCCCCTGCCATGGGCAGGGACACCCCACAATAGATCAGGCTGGCCACAGCCTCATCCAGCTGGGCTTAAACACCCCAGGGACGGGGGCCTCAACACCTCCCTGGACAACCCATTCCAGGGCTTCACCACCATCATGATGAAGAAAACCTCCTCACATCTAGCCTGAATCTCCCACCTCCATCTTCATTCCATTCCCCCTAGTCCTATCACTATCTGATAGCCTGAGAAGTCCCTCCCCAGCCTTCTTGTAGGCCCCCTGCAGATACTGGAAGGCCACAATTAGGTCACCTCGGAGCCTTCTCTTCTAGGCTGAACAGCCCAACTCCTTCAGTCTGTCCTCATAGGAGAGGTGCCTCCAGCCCTCTGATCATCCTCGTGGCCCTAATCCATGCAAATCCTGGCTCTCTGGTGTTCCCTATAAACCTGATGTGTAACAGATGACTGGTTGTGCAGCAGCACGAGCTCCTGCACAGAGATGGCACTAAGTTATGAGGAGAAAAATGCAGATAACAGTACTCTGGTCTGCAGCTCCTTGCCATGCGCAGATGGGCCTGAAAGCCACCCTGGTCACCATGGTAATGAGATAAGCAAAGCCAAGCCTGAATTTTTAACTCTAGATGATGAATGGCAGACAGCGTCAGAAAAAAAAAAAGGCAGGTTGCATGGAAGACAATCTGAGAAAGGAGTGAAGCTGCAGCTGCTGAACACAGGCAGGCTCCCAGGTGCTTCCTGCCCCCAAGGAGACAAACAGTGCATCATTTCAGTAAGAGATTCCTACCAAAGCAGGAGCATGGTGTTAGGATCTTCCCCAGCCCAGCATGGGGTGATTCCTACACTTGCAAACGCATGATCTTGTGTCCAGGGCTGTTGTGGTGGGGTCTCCTGTCTTCTCCAGGGTGATCCTCAGCTTCCTGTCATTGTTATCTTCCCCTCTACGGTGTCTTTCTCCCAATCTCTGTCTCAAATACACCTTGCGGCAGTGTAAAACCATCATTTCCAGCTGTGCCTAGTGTGGGTACTGTGAGGGGATTGCTCCCTGCCTCTTTAAAGGACGACTGCTCTTATGACATGCATCTCTATATTCTCCTCTTCAGGCTGGATAGAAACCCCAGCTCACCCTGTCTTCCCTTAGGGTCATGTTGCATAGACCTCTCATCACTCTTCTCATTCTCATTTGTTTTCCTTTGCTCACAAGACATGCAGCTTCCTTTCCAGGTTACTCTTGCAAGAAGAGGGCTCCTCTGGTATTTGTCTTCTGTACATTGCATCTTGAGCTCTCATTGATTTTTTAATTTTTTCATCTCACCAAACCCTGCTGTTAAAAACAGAAGGGTAGGGGAGATATTAACTTCTATTCAGCTTTGTTGGGCTTGGAAATTGGATCCATCCATTTCCCTAAGCAGGAAAGCAAACAAAATGCCAATACTCCGGGGAGCACACGGCGCAAAACTGTTGCAAGGAGAAAATCTGTAAACCTCATTTCTCGCTGTGGGGGCTAAATGGCTGTTTTAAAGCCATTTAGCATCACCACATGCAACTGAGAAACAGAATAATAACAGCAAGCAAGCTGCATCTTCCTATTAAAGAAATCCCTTTTTTCCCCCCCCTTTTTTTTTTTTAATCCAAATTTACAGGATTGCTGATTAAGGATTGCAGAGCTGAAGCTCTGTGGAGGGGGAAGAGCTTCGTTTGGGCTCAGGAATAGTGTGGCCAGCAGGAACAGGGGAATCATTCTGCCCCTGTACTCAGCAGTGGTTAGGTCACACCTGAGTCCTGTGTCTAGTTCTGGGCTCCTCAGTTTAGGAAAGATGTGAGTTGCTGGAAGGTGTCCAGAGAAGGGCAACAAAGCTGGGGAGGGGTTTGGAGCAACAGCCCTGTGAGGAGAGGATGAGGGAGCTGGGTTGCTTAGCCTGGAGAAGAGGAGGCTCAGGGGAGAACTTATTGCTGTCTACAACTACTTGAAGGGAGGTTGTAGCCAGGTGGGGGTGGTCTCTTCTCCCAGGCGCCAGCACCAGAACAAGAGGACACAGTCTCAAGCTGTGCCAGGGGAGGTTTAGGCTAGATGTTAGGAAGAAGTTCTTCCCAGAAAGAGTGACTGGCCATTGGAATGTGCTGCCCAGGGAGGTGGTGGAGTCACCATCATTGGAGGTGTTTAGGAAGAGACTGGATGAGGCACTTGGTGCCATGTTTTAGTGGCTTAGATGGGTGTTGGGTGATAGGTTGGCTTGAAGATCTCAAAGTTCTTCCCAAACCTGGTCTGGTCTATTCCATTCCATTCCATTCCATTCCATTCCATTCCATTCCATTCCATTCCGTTCCAATGTGCACATGTGGATACACACTCAGGGCAGTGCTGCATGCCTGTCGAATTGCTCTCTGTTGGCCAGAGTCGCTATACGTTGGGCACTGTGGAGAAGGAGACAAATGGGTGCCATTGGCAGGGCAGGAGTTAGCAGGCATGGCAGCAGAGGTGGGGAGGGAATATGATGGAAAACTTAGTCAGGAAATAAAGTCTGTTGTCCTCCTTTTATGCACAGCAAGCTGCAGGCTGCTGCATTTGTCCCTGCTGCTTCTGTTTTGGAAGCAGAGCTCTTTTATCGTAGGCGTCCTAAATTTAAGCAACAGATGTACAGCAGGTGTCCTAGAGGTTGCTGAGTTTTTAATACCTTGAGTAGGGGTGACATCAGGTCACAGCAGTAGAAAGGGATCATTTACTCTGCTAAACTCCATCCTGCCTTAATTGCTCTCTCCCTATAAATCCCAGACCAGTTAGCTGAAAACTAACTTCGACATCACTGCAGTAGCTGCCGTGAGAGCAGTTTGAATAGACCTGCATGCTCCTATCTTGCAACCACAGAGCCAGGAGACCTTCCCAAACAATTCAGTGAGACTTCCAGGTACCACAAGAAGCCATTGACAGAGATGCAGCTGGGATTTGCATCTCAGGCAGCTTACAGATACTCTGCCATGAAACATTCCCCAGGCCAGAAGTCACAGGCTGCTTGCAGCTGGACAAACCAAGAATAAGACATTATTATGCTTGCTTCATTAACACCCTGCTCCATTGTGGCGAACTAAGAGTTTCATGTCCTGCTTTGATTTCTAAAACTTGATGCTGAAGTCTGGCAGAGTAAATGGAAGGCAGAGCCAAGAGACAAGGAACTGGTTCCCTCAGCTGATAGATGTTTCTTTGGGGCTTGAAGGTGATTTCAAGACAGATAGAAAGAAAAAAGCATCAAAATGGATAAAAGCCTCCAAATAGTGCAGTCCTCAGGTGTAATCTAGTGAAAAAATAAAGTACTTCTAGGTATGTCCAGATTCCAGGACACAGCCACACCCTGCTTTTCAGCCTGGCATTGTTCAGTGCCGGCTGCCTATGGGCAAGCTGGCGTGCTTCCCTGGTGCCACCCCTTGACTTGTGGCCAACCCCTTCCTCCAAAGAGAAGAGCTTGGACTCAAAGTAGCTTGCAGTTAAAGAGAAGTGTGGTTGAGGCTGTGACCTATGACTGCAGAAGTTGTAGCTTTAAATTTAGAGCTGTATGGGCTGACACATCCTTTCTCCAGACGGGGCAGCCGCACAAATCCTCCAGTTAAAACATACCCCCACAGCTCATTCAGCTTGGCTCTTTACATTTGAAAGGCCTTTGATATTGTTCTAGAGCTAAATAAAGATACAGGAGATAGGATCATCCTCCAGCCAACTCAATACACCCCATCCTACACCTGTGGGGTGGTTTTTTTAATTCATCCTCCTCTCCAGCAGCTCAGGAATTCCCTTTTGGAGTCTAAAATAGAAATAGAATTCCCCCACCCCCACCCCCCAATATTGGCAGGCTGCCATCTGAGAGAATAAAATAAACCAAAATAAAACCCAAGGGTAAGAGGAGGGATCAGGGAGGGTGCTGTGTTGGATTGAAAATAAAAGTGAAGTGCCTGGTTGTTGACAGCCCTTTGTGCCTACCAGAGCACCGCTGCAGAAGCTGGCAAGGCAGGCTGTTTAAATTTAAGCACTGCAGATCAAGTTTTACACCTGCACACAAGGTGTAAAAGCAACGAGCCAACCAACCTAAAATTAATCTGTGTGGGAATGTGAGATATTGTAGGTGTGCTGGGTAAGGATTCCAGCTCTTTAGTGCAGCAGGCGGGAAAAGGCAGGGAGTGCCCTCAGTTTTCTCAGATCTCTTACTGTGTTGTGGATACAACTGTTTTGTTTTACATAAATTAGGGGGACAAAACACCACCTTCTCTGATGCTCTAGCTCGCCAGGGAGCCTGGGATTGTGGAGGGGATTTGAAACCAGGGGAAGCTAAGCTACAGAGGAGCTAATTGCTGTCTATGACTACAATAGAATACAATACAATAGAATAAACCAGGCTGAAAGAGACCTTCAAGATCACCACGTCCAACCCATCAACCAATCCAACCCAGCTAAACAACTAAACCATGGCAAACAACGCTCTGTCCTGCTAGTAAAAATTGAGGCAAAGAAGGTGTTAAGTACCTCTGCCTTTTCCTCATCCTTTCCTCCCTACCTGAAGGGAGGTGGTAGCAGTGGGGCTTGTGCTGATGACCTGGAAGTCACCCAACCAAACCATTCTGTGATTCTATGATTCTATGCTTGATTCTATGACTCTGTGATTCTATGCTTCTGTGTTCATGATTCTGATTCTATGATGCATCTATGATTCCTGATTCTATGACTCTGTGATTCTATGCTTCTATGATTCTGTGATTCAATGCTTCTATGATTCTGTGATTCAATGCTTCTATGATTCTGTGATTCTATTTTATGATTGATTCTACGATTCCATGATTTCACAATTCTATGACTCTGATTCTCTGATTCTATGATTGATTCTATGATTCTATGATTGATTCATGACTCTGTGATCTATGATTCTGATGATCTATGATTCTATGATTGATTCTGACGTGATCTATGATTCTATGATGATTCTATGATTGATTCTATGACTCTGTGATTCTATGATTCTATGAGTGATTCTATGTTCTATGATTGATTGATTCTATGATTCTATGATTTCATGATTCTATGACTGTGATTCTATGATTCTATGATTGATTCTACAATTCTATGATTTCATGATTCTATGAGTCTGTGATTCTATGAGTCTATGATTGATTCTATGATTCTATGATTCATGATTCTATGACTGTGATTCTATGATTCTATTGATATTCTAATTCTTGATTTCATGATTCTATGACTCTGTGATTCTATGAGTCTATGATTGATTCTATGATTTCATGATTCTATGACTCTGTGATTCTATGAGTCTATGATTGATTCTATGATTTCATGATTCTATGACTCTGTGATTCTATGATTCTATGCCACGGAGACCTGGGCTCTTTCTCAGGGCTCTAGCACATCCCATGCAGAAGGCAGAGCCAAGCTTAATCCTTGCTCCCTCCTATCTGCCTTTCATTTTCACGAGAGATTTGACAAGCAATTCATTAACTCCACAAGCCTTCACACAGTCAAGACTAAATTTAGAATTATTATTACAGAGATGAAAGCTAACAGTGTCTCCATTACCTCTTGAAATAAGGGTCCATTAAGGACCAGAGAGGTAACTGCTTCCACGGGTGCTATCTGCTCAGAGGCACACATAATCTTTCAGTTCCAATTCTCCTCAGAGATCCCTGCTTCTCAAAGCAGGGGTTGGTCCAAATAAGAAAATGTGTGACTGCTCATTCTTTCACCAGCTCCAGTACCTCTTGGATCATAGCTTCTTTTTTTTTTTTGAGGGGGAAAATATGATTTCTTTATTCAGTGCATCTGTCTTTTATGGCTTAAAATTCTCCCTGAGAGACCCTGGGCTCGGACGTTGGCTGGTGGAAAACCAGGCTAAATCTAGCCCTTAATATCTAAATAGCAGGAGTTATTGCTAAACTGAATAATAGCCACAGTATTTATTTATGGAGTAGCAGTGCCCCTGCTACCTTTTCCTAACTTATTACTTTGTAAAGCTCTTTGGGAAACCTGGAATTTGAGAGGTGATATATTAAACTGAATTCTATTACATTTTCTATAGCTGTCAGCAACTTCCCTTTTTAGCCTGGTTTAAGGCACCTGTATATGCCTTGAGAAATGCATTCCTGCTCCTGTGCTCCAGGCTCCCAGGTGCCCATTTTGGGTAGTAATGGCTGGATATTAGTAGGTGCTACAACTAACATCCTTTCAGAACACCAGTCTTTCTTCCTGCCCAAAAGCCCCAAGGAAGGACCTGGAAATGAAAGGGCAGAGATTGGAGCAGCACATTCCTCATTCATCACCCCACAGCTTGGAAAAAATAATATTAAACTCAGTAAAAAGAAAGAAAGAGGGGAAAAAAAAATCAGTCTCCTTACCCTGAAGGAAGTTTTTATTATTCCCATTTCTTTACCACCAGCTGCAAATTCTGATGTTGTCTTCACAAACCCAGGGTTTCCATTTGTAACACCAGCATAAGGATTTGGAGTGAGAACTGTCACGCTGCCCATCAAAAACAGTAACAGCTGTTGACAGGCTAATGTGATAAACAGCTTAAGTGTGCCCTACTCAGTGCTCTCAGGTGACACATCAGGCTGACATCTAGACATCTGAGGAGAGATCACATCCCATTGAGGTACAGCATTTCAATATGCAGAATATGAGCTGCTTAGAAATAGGTGGATGTTTTGCTCCAAGGGAGCAAGACTCTGCTCGTGCTGATGGCATTCAAATGATGAAAAGTCAGAACCTGCCCAAGTCATGAGGGCTCTGCAACAAATTTACCAAGACACAGTCAGCTACTGAACCAAGCTTTCTGACCATGAATGTTGTGTTGTAAAGAAGAGAGGAATGGAATGGACAGAATGGAATGGAATGGAATGGAATGGAATGGAATGGAATGGAATGGAATAGAATAGAATAGATAGAAAGAATAGAATAGAATAGAATAGATAGAATAGAATAGAATAGAATAGAATAGAATAACCAGAGGAAAAGACCTTTGAGATCATCAAGTCCAACCGATCACCCAACACCATCTAAGCAACTAAACCATGGTACCTAGCACCCCATCAAGTCTCCTCCGAAACACCTCCAGTGATGGTGACTCCAGCACCTCCCTGGGCAGCACATCTCAATGGTCAATCTCTCTTTCAGTGAAGAACTTCTTCCTAACATCCAGCCTAAACTTCCCCTGGCACGGCTTGAGACTGTGTCCTCTTGTTCTGTTGGTGGTTGCCTGGGAGAAGAGACCAACCCCCACCTGGCTACAACCTCCCTTCAGGTAGTTGTAGTCAACAATGAGGTCTCCCCTGAGCCTCCTCTTCTCCAGGCTAAGTAACCCCAGCTCCCTCAGCCTCTCCTCAACCCCTTCCCAGCTTTGTTGCCCTGGACAAGTTCCAGCAAGTCAACATCTTTCCTAACCTGAGGAGCCCAGGACTGGACACAGGACTTGAGGTGTGGCCTAACCAGTGCTGGGTACAGGGGCAGAATGACTTCCCTGCTCCTGCTGGCCACACTATTCCTGATGCAGGCCAGGACGCCATTGGCATTCTTGGCCACCTGGGCACACTGCTGGCTTATGTTCAGCCTACCCTCTCTGCCTGGCTGCTCTCCAGCCACTCTGATCCCAGTCTGTATCACTGCATGGGGTGCTTGTGGCCAGTGTGTAGAACCCAGCACTTAGATGTGTTAAATCTCATGCCCTTGGACTCTGCCCCTCTGTCCAGCCTCTCAAGGTTACAGAAGCCCCCAGGACAATGAATATTACCCTGGAATTAAGAATGTCCTTGATATAAGCTGGGAGATCAACCAAATCTCCCTTTGTCATCTTTGGAAAACAAGCATCTCCTTTCATAAAGATTTCTTTTGTGTCTTTTGTTCTGGGAGATCATCTTCTTAACTATCTAGGCACTCAGATCAAAGTGCCTGATTTCAGAGGGATTAGATTGTTGCTGTTTGTGTTTGCTTTTCAAATCGTTCCTGCGGTACCCTGCAGCAAGAAAAAACAAACTCTCTACGGGTAGGTAAACTGAACCTAAACTTCCAGTCCCAAGTGGAAGGTGCTGCAATCAGGCACATCCCATCGGTTCCAACACAGTGATGAATCCAGCTGAGTTACTTGCAATAATGGCTGAGAAAACAGATGAGCAGCTGGATCTAAACACTCAAAATGAGAAGTTTCCACAGGGAAGCTGCATAATTCTTTTTACAGATGGACATCCCTGGAGCTTTGGGCACATTTGACTACTATTAGAAAGAGGAAAATGGAAAAAGAGTATTTAATCTTTGAGATTTTGCACTTCTCTGACTACTCTGATTTTAGAATTATAACTCTGGGACATTTCTTCTTCTTTTCTTTCTTCTTTCTTCTTTCTTCTCCTTCTCCTTCTCCTTCCCCTCCTTCTCCTTTCTCCTTCTCCTTCTCCCTTCTCCTTCTCCTCTCTCCTTCTCCTTCTCCTTCTCCTTCTCCTTCTCCTTCTCCTTCTCCTTCTCCTTCTCCTTCTCCTTCTCCTTCTCCTTCTCCTTCTCCTCCTTCTCCTTCTCCTTCTCCTCCTTCTCCTTCTCCTTCTCCTTCCCTTCTCCTTCTCCTTCTCCTTCCCTTCTCCTTCTCCTTCTCCTTCTCCTTCTCCTTCTCCTTCTCCTTCTCCTTCTCCTTCTCCTTCTCCTTCTCCTTCTTCTTCCTTCTTCTTCTTCTCCTTATTCTTCCTTCTTCTTCTTCTCTTTTCTTTTTTTCTTCTTCTTTTCTTCTTCTTTCTTCTCCTTCTCCTTATTCTTTTATCTTTATTCTTATTCTTATTCTTATTCTTATTCTTATTCTTATTCTTATTCCTTCTTATTCTTATTCCTTCTTATTCTTATTTCTTTTAAATGCTTGTGAGCACATTTAAAATTAAAACTATACATTCTCCATCCCATCCTCTTTACAGCTTCCATTCTTCCTCAGTTGCTGGGATTCAAGAGGGATGCTGGGGCTAGAGCTGAACAAAGAAGTGGGTGGATGGGGGTGTTGCTATCGTGTCAGAGACATTAAAAATCAAAGGCTGCTGAGATATTGATTTATTCTACTCAATCCTGGGCTCTAAAGCCCATGCTCTGACAGTAGGCACTTTCAAAAAGCTATTAAGATCAAAGATGAATGAAATGTTTCCAATTAGACATGGTTAATACTAGAGACTGCTAGGCTTGGTGAATCCTGTACCTTTAGTACCTTCAGTCATCTGTTCACAGGCACTCACATGTTTGCTCCCACTCAGCTTGAACTCCAGGGTTGTTGTTTTTTTTTGCAGTCTGGCTAAAGTTTGGAGACAAACATCAGGGTGATTTGAGGGTAATCAAGACAGACAGGGAGAACTGGAAAGGGTCCGTTGTGTGCTTATCCTTAATTCCTCCCTGCCTCCTGCAGTCAGGATATTCCCAGGTACGCTGTTGAGGATCAGCATTCAGACTTAGGCGTTACCATGGATATCCAGAATGGACATTGTGCTAATGCTTAAGAGCTTTAAAATTCTGGGTGGGTTACAAGGAAAACGCTATTGTTGCTTCTCTTCCAATTTCTCGCTGAGATGCATATGTAAATAACCCCCCATTTACAGGCATCAGACCAGTAATGAGTGCATGAAGACCCCACATTATTAGCACAATTGATTTGAAGTTTCAAATCTGGCTCTATTGCCTTTTAGTCTTGTGCTTTTGTCAGATGAGACAAGGAATGTAACTGTCTGGCATGCTCTGCTCTGCCACAACAGGAAGATTTGTTTAAGAATGGATGCAGGAACAAATATTTAAGCTGTGACTCTAGTGCAGGAATATGTTCAAAGCACTGACTCCCACCCTGTAGAACAGAACCAGGCCCCCAGGATTCAGCAACCCCATGGCATAAGCCAAGTGCCCTCTTCATGGAATAAACTCTTCACTTCAAGCAGAAACCCTGGCAATGAAAGAGCTGTAGCCAGTCCAAGGAAGTTGACTTTCAGATACAGCATGTTGCAGAGAGTGAAATTTCTACTGATACCTTACTGGAGAGGAGAGACTTATGGGGCTCTTGTAATGTGTCAGTGGAAAAGTCTCAGAAGCAGCAGGGGCCAGGATGAGCAGAGAGCTCTCATGGAGCGCCAGTGACCAACTGCAGAGTCTCTTCCTCTGAATAATGATGCTCAGAGTTACACCTCAGCAGATCTGGAATAAAATTTTGGTATGCTTCTAGGAATCCCTACACCACCTGCAGCCTTTCAAAGGTCAAGGCATGAGGCAGAAGCTGCTGCCGTTGCTGTGTGTCATGGATCCTCCGTGCTCGCAGCAGACTGCCACGCCAACCAGACTTTTTTTCCACCTGAGCTGCATCCTGTGGACAAACTAAGGTGAATATACATGAAGAGCATTGCACCATCTTACCAGACCTTTGACCTGCATAAAGCTGCTCTCTCAGGATTGTCTTGTGGAGGAAAAATGTGCTGAAGGGTTAGGAGAGGGAAGGAAAAAAATCATATAAATAATACATGCTATCAAAACCTCAGGAAATGATTGAAGCCTCTAGCTAGGAAGGACAACATGATGCTGTGCATAATGAGCAAGGCCTCATGGGCCTCAGGCTGGGTGGATCTGAAGGAAAGAGAAGTCCAGACATTTCTTGGAAATTCAGGAAAAAAATGTTGCTCTGGAGCTATCAAAAGGTCCTACTGGGGGAAGAAAACCACTAAATAGAAACAGTCACTTGGATTTTTGTTTCCTTTTAGTGTTATAATTGTCTGCTGATTGAAAGTATACACTAGATTTGCAAAAGTAAGTGTCAGTTCAAATTCAGCAACATCAAAACCTTCACCTCAATTGCAAATGAAATATTTTGACACTGTCAAAATGCTCAAGTTCTGGATTCTCCCTCAGACAAAAAAAAAAACCAACAAATCCCAACAAAAATCAACACAGTTTCATACATTTGGACAATCCAATTAAAAGAGAATATTTAGAGAAAGAGGTTCTGTCAAGGAAAGGAGAAATATTTAAGCATCTTCGACACCGCCTGTCTGGGTAAAAAGATTGCTTTAATTATTGATTCTGTTCAATTCATTCAACTGAATACTGCTATTTGAACTAAAGACTGCTATTCTTCTGGTGTAATGGCAGTGTTTAAATCCTGTATTTACAAACAGGGGACTAGAGAGGAGGCTGCTCCAGCTGTGCCATCCATCTCCCACGAGACCATCAAGAAATGCTGACAAAAAGAAAGTAAGCACAGGGGTAAGAGAGACCCTCCTCTTGGCACCTCCCTCCCCTCCTGCCAGTTGGAAGATGGTGAACTCTCTAATTCTGGTAGCCAGGCTACTGTGTTTAACAGGTACTTCCGAATGGAATGGAATGGAATGGAATGGATGGAATGGAAACGAATGAACGGAACGAATGAATGGAATGGAATGGAATGGAATGGAATGGACTGGAATGGAATAGAATAGAATAGAATAGAATAGAATAGAATAGAATAGAATGGAATGAATAGAATAGAATAACAGAATAATAACCAGGTTGGAAGAGACCTTCAAGATCATCCAGTCCAACCTATCACCCAACACCATCTGATCAACTAAACCCTGGCACCAAGCACCCCATCCAGTTTCTTCCTAAACCCCTCCAGTGATGGTGACTCCACCACCTTCCTGGCCATAATCAGTTAGGAATTTCAGGTTGCTAAAATCTTGTTAAGTTTCTTCATTTTTAATGGTTTGGGGGTTTTGTTTGTTTGTTTGGGTTGCATTTTTTTGTTGGGCTGTTTTGTGGTTTGTTTCTTTGCCCTGCAGTATATTAGGAATATCCATTTGCCTTGTATTTCTCTTCTGCTTTTATGTGGGTTCCCTGATCGTTTCCCACAGTTAAGCAAGGGTCAAGTCAAACTGTACAGTTTCATCCCTTTTAGTCCTACAGTCTAAGCTAAGAGGTATTATGAACTGGCTGAGAGGAAGAGGAGAGTTTGGTCATTGACTTTCACAGAATCATAAAATCATAGAATCACTAAGGTTGGAAAAGACCTCAGAGATCATCAAGCCCAACCTCACACCCAACACCTCCTGAGTAACTAAACCATGGCTCCAAGTGCCACGTCAAACCTCTCCCTCTCACCGCAATTAATCAGAACGACGGATGCTTCACGCTCATTAACTGTGGAGTCTTATGAATAGTTCTGCTCTGCAGTGCCACAGTGTTAGCATCCTCTGAGATGTTGGTAAATTTCCATGCTCAATCTCTCATGCAAATAAATATTGACAGTCTATTTCATTCAATTTATTAGTCATCTCTCCCTCTCCCTTCCCCATTTTCAGGTCTGGGAGAATTATTCATTTTTAGGAAGCGTTAGGGGAATAAATCACAACCAACAATTTGTCCAGTGTTCAGCCTCACAGCTTGCAGAGCAACTGACAACAAATCCAAATGTCCTCAGTGCTCCAGGAGCTTGACTGAAGGGAACAGACAGCTTGCAGCCACTGTTCCCTGCAAGCTCACATTCGGCAGTACACTTAACATGCTCTAAATGGAACCCGAGCGTCCTTACTCATCACAGGCTTCTGTATGATATTAAAATCCCTCACTAACAGTTGAGTTCATTGGTTTTGACTGGACAGGCAAGTCACAGACTGTTTTCCCATCTCCTTATTTGGATGAATATGCAAACATTTCCACATCAGATACATGCATAAGCAAACCTGAAAGTGGGTATTTGCAAATACGCACGGCACGTTGAAATTAGCTCTCTCCAAACATTCCTGCCAGGAAAATTTGATTGTTAGAGTGTTTGCAGAGAGCTAACAGATGAGAGGATGGATAGAGCTGGACTGAAGTAATTTAAATATTCAAGCAAATAGCTGCTGAAGTTTTCCTTTATTCTCCCAGATTGATGTTCAAACATGGGAGATATGGATTCAGCCCCTTCTTAAATGGCTGAGGACAAACAGGAGGATAATAGGAATCTCTGAAGGCCATTTCCATCCTTAATGTGGATGTTGTCTTGAGATGTTCTAGAAGGTGATGCTGTCACATGACTGCACAAAATGTTATTAAAGCTCCTTCCATATTCACTAGCTCTGTTCTTCCACTCACAATTCACAGTATGTCTTCCTGCATGTGGTAGGAGCCATCAGCTAGAGGTCTGTCTGCACTGACAAACTGTTCATGGATGTTTACTAACACTATGGAATCCCTCAGCAAAACCTGTGCTGTATGTGGGGAATGGGAAAGAGTCTCCAGGCACTCAGCAGCCACAGCTTGATTTTGGCTGCAGGTCTGTAAAATGCCAGTCTGATTTCACTGCCTTTGCATGCTCTTGATCACCAGAACAAGCCTGGGAGAACAAGTCTTAAGAGGAGTGTTTGAGGAAACTGGGGGTGTTAAGTCTGAAGAAAAAGAGGCTGAGGGGAGATCTTATTGCTCTCTACAATTAGCTGAAGGGAGGTTGTTGTGAGGTTGGTGTTGGGTCTCTTCTCCCTAGTAGAACAGGATGGAATGGCCTCAAGCTGCACCAGGAGAGGTTTAGGCTGGACCTTAGGAAATAATTTTTCACTGAAAGAGTTGTTAGGCATTGGAACAGGCAGCCCAGGGAGGTGGCTGAGTCACCATCCCTGGATGTGCTTAAAATCTGTGTAGATGTGGTGTTTGAGGCTTAGTGGTAGACTTAGTAGAGTAGGGTTAATGACTGGACTCAACGATGCCAGGAGGGAGGGGACAGGCTCTGCTCACTTGCTCCCTGTGATAGGACATGGAGCAATGGGTGTAAGCTGCAGCAACATCCACCATCTCAACATAAGGGGGAACTTCTTGACTGTAAGGGCCACAGAGCACTGGAACAGGCTCCCCAGAGAGGTTGTGGAATCTCCTTCTCTGAAGACTTTCAAGCCCTGTCTGGATGTGTTCCTCTGTGACCAGAGCTAGATCCTGTTCTGGCATGGGGGTTGGACTCGAGGATCTCTTTGGGTCCCTTCCAACTCCTGACATCCTGTGATCTCGAGGGTCTTTTCCAACCTAAATGATTTTACCATCCTATGATTCCATTCTGGGAAATGCAGGAACAGAGGGGAGATTATCTTTGTGGCTTGGGGTTGAGTTTTCTGTTGTCTCGTCTCCGGTGTAAGTTCCCATGTGTGGAACAGCCAGAAGTGTTACAGCTCATTCACAAAGGCTCACGCTCAAGCCTTGGAGAGGAGCTGCTAGGAGTTCCACTGGTCACAGCTGTGGCTCACTAGGGGAAGAGCATGCAGGAATTTGCACAGCAACTACTTGTAACTATGCCTTGCAGCAGAGTTATCAACTCTTCCCATATGGAAGATGAGCAGTTGAATAAAACCATTCCAAGCAAAAACAAAACCCCACCAAAACCAATGCTTCCAAATGAATATATCTGGTGCAATAACTTCTGTGGATGCTTTGTCTATATCACACTCAGGTATGTCCACTTAGCTTTCAACAGGTAATTTCTTTGATTGCCTGTTGCTAAACACACCTCTTGCCCACATTTTCTTCTACCTTCTCCTTAGCCTTGTTTCAATAACCCAAGTGAAGAAGTGCCATGAAACCATTTGGATGCAGCACATGCCAGAGAGACATCTTCAGCCTCGAAGCAGCAACACTGAAAGAGAAAGAAATGAAAGCTTTAAAATAAATAAATCAATTAAACTCAGACAAATACCTTCACAGCTAAGAACATGAAGTGGGTTTGATTTCCAGGTCACATAATTTTCAGAGTAATTAGTAGCAATGCTTCTTAATATATCATCTAGACTGATTGCAGGAGGCAGAAAGGGTCCTTTGAGTAAGAGCCATCTTCACAGGAGTTAATGAATATGCTTTCACTTCAAGCCTTCAGGTAATCCATCTTAACTTGCTCAGGTGCCCTTGTGCACCTAAGTTTTTGGATTTGATACTAATGGAATGGAATGGAATGGAATGGAATGGAATGGAATAGAATAGAATAGAATAGAATAGAATAGAATAGAATAGAATAGAATAGAATAGAAGAGAAGAAGAGAAGAAGAGAAGAGAAGAGAAGAGAGAGAAGAGAAGAGAAGAGAAGAGAAGAGAAGAGAGAGAAGAGAAGAGAGAGAAGAGAAGAGAGAAGAGAAGAGAAGAGAAGAGAAGAGACCCCAAAGATCATCAAGTCCAACCTGTCACCACAGACCTCATGACTAGACCATGGCACCAAGTGCCACATCCAATTCCCTCTTGAACACCTCCAGGGATGGTGACTCCACCACCTCCCTGGGCAGCACCATCCAAGGACTAATGACTTTCTCAGTGAAGAACTTTCTCCTCACCTCCAGCCTAAACTTCCCCTGGTGCAGCTTGAGACTATGTCCTCTTGTTCTGGCGCTGGTTGCTGGAGAGAAGAGCCCAACCCCTTCCTGATTGATTTTCTGCTCTGATTTTATGGCTACATCAGGTGACCTATGCCTCTGTTGCTTGGAGTGATCATATAGGAATTATATTCTTTGGTGTACAAGTTTTAGGATGGCAATTCCTTGCCTTGTGGCATGTGGAAGAGAGAAGGATGGGATTGCCTGCCAGTGTGATACGAAATGGGACTGGGAGGGCAGATGGCACAGAGGCTTCTCACGTGTGCCAGATCCCCAAAGGGAATTTCTCTCTAGCCTGACCTGCTGAACATTTTCTTTCCTTTAAAAAAAGAGAATTATCTTTTTGTTTTCAACGTTTTTATTGTTGCACAATCTTTCCCTAAGTCTCCAAGTAGGTAAATTGACAAAGGAAAGCACCCAACTCTCTGAAACTCCTTCAATGGACTTGTGCTTAGGCTACCAGAAAGTTAATGTTTTAATTGAGAACAGAGCAAAAAAACACCACCCTGCAGCCTATTTTTAGCCTTCAAGTATCATTTGCAAAAGTGATCACCTCTTGCTTTTCTCCTAAGAGTAATGAAAATGTGGCCTCTCTATTTTGCTAGGAGGAAAGGAGAAATTCTTTTCAGATAACCACAAACCTCTTCAAGCATCCTTGATTGGAAAGTCTGCTCGTGCTCATTAAAGAGCTTGCACATTGCTTGGTGTGTGAAGGAAGGAGGAATAGAAAGGGGAAGGAAGAAAGGAAGCAATTAACTCGAGACTGGATAAACCCAAGAAGAATGTTTCAGCAGCAAGCCTTAATATAGAAAGGAAAAGAAAAACACAGTCTGTATGTGACAGAGAAAGCACCTTCTAGTGTCAGCCTGCAGAGCTCCTTTCAGCTGAGATAGCATTTCTCCAGGGACAAGAAGGAAAACTTTTGTCTCCTTTGGAAGAAAGAAACCCCCTACTTTAAATTACAGGGGAAAGGGCCATCAATTCAGTCTCATTTTCTGAACTCCAAAGGAATTATATGAGTGCTTATATCCAAGTTGCTCTGGGTTTGCCCAATCCTAGTCCTCCTCTGCTTGCTTCTCTACCTCGCTTTGCCTCTAAGGATGCATCTGAGGTAAAACACATCAAACAGCAGCAACCCCTGGAACCAGGGAAAGTGTAAGTGAGGAAGGCAGTGTGATAACCACGTTGAGTACAGAGGGATGAGCCTGTAAGCAATGATGCCCAGCAGACCTCTTGGTTTACCATAATGATGATGCTCTCTCTGCGTTTGCCTGGCATTTTCTCTCTAGAAATGGCTACAATTTGTGTCTGTGAAGCTCTGAAGCTGGTGGAAGCCACTGGTGCCTCATCTCTCACTGGCTCTCAGGAAATCTGCTTTTCCCAGACAGAGCACATTAGGCGAGCAGTCAGCAGGATAATGGAGCAGTTACATTACCCCAGTGGCTTTCATTGTGAGAGGCTGCTCAGAAGCAGCAAATGGCTTGCTGCTTTCTCCTGGTGCCTCTAGCTAGCCCGTGGCTTCTGCCTGTGGTGGTAGAGGGGAGAGTCATGATGAACAACCTCGCAGGCTTCACACTATCAATCACACTAATTTTTAACTCTCATTTACTTCAAGTTTCCCTCCTGAAAGGAGGGACAGCAGCAACTGAGCACCCCATGCAAAAGAGGGAAGATAAGGATGGCAGCCACGCTGCTCCAGCTCCGAGGAAGGCAGATTGGGAGTCAAAATTCACTGTGAATATCAAGCTTGGAGGTCACCCAAGGCACTACCTGGTTTTCTTTATGTCCTTTATCATTCGTGCTTTGCTTTGGTGTCTGGCCACAGGAAGAAAAAGGGAAACCCAGTAAGATAAAGTGTAAAACACTTCCTTTTATTTAATCTGTCTCTTTAGGATGCCTGGTGAGGTATCTTGTGTCTGTATGGCTTTCATGTAGTGAGAAGCTGCACCACCAAGTAGAAGTTGTGACTGTTGTGTGACCCACAAGCTACACATGCAATGGGAACCCTTCCAGCTCCTGCCATCCTGCAGGCTGATGTGTGAACACCAATTTCACACTGAAACCCCAACATTTACCACCATATAGGCTTCTGCACTGGTGGACCATACTGGCCATCTTTGACAGCTTAAGCTAGCTGAGATGAGGAGGAGGAGGAAGGCCAAATCAGAAGAGCAGTCACCATAAAATAGATTTACAAACCACAGAGCATGTGGCTGCCTATGGAGATGCAGCCACAGAACAAACAGGGATGCACTGCTGAGATTGGTGTCAGGGAAGGGAATGTGTAAGGAGCTGTTACCTTCTGTCTCTTTTCCCCCTGTAAATCCAAGTACTGTAGAATAGTAAGATTGTCATTGTGTTTATAGTCACAGGATGAGCATTATCAATACAGAAATTGCATCTAATTTGTTTGGTCTGGGAAAAAAAAATGATGATATTCTCACCACCACTCTAAACACCCTAAACCCTGAGTTAAGGCTTGGACTTGCCAGACTAAGTGCTGTCAGAGCAAGTTTAAAGTTTTGGGTTTATGAGGCCAGCATGTCTTTGTAAAACTTCTCAGCCTGGCTGCTTTCACTATCCCAGTTTTGACTTGAAGTGTGCTGAAATAAGTCAAAGAAGCCATTTTGATGTAGCTGCACCTAAATCTTTTCCTGAGTTCTGTGCCTCTAGGTCTTTTCACAGAGCTGGTTTGTTCCCAGCCAGAACCCACCCCCCCAAAAAAAACCATATAAAAAATCAGCTGCAAGACTTCTTTCTCTTGCTGAGGGAGAAATGCCTCTTTCGAGTGACCTTCAGCAGCCTGTGGTATCAGGATGGTGCAGCTGTTTTGCAGCCATTAGCTCAGCCAAGGAGCCATCCTTTACCCAAGAACAGAGGTGCCAGAGGGTCATGATCGCTCCTTGGTGTTCCTTTCCCACCTAATATTATTAGCAAGAATATTTCTTGGCAGCACAGGAAGATACTTGTCTAGTACAAGCTGGAATGAAACAAGTGTGTTCCCAGGTAGGTCAAATGGCAGTGTTTCAGATGTGATGGATGGGCTATTCCTTTCTCTTTTTTCCTGCTAAATTCCATGAGTAAAAGCCTCTGCTGAGAGTCAGCATCATTGTCACGTCTGTAGATCTTCTACCTCTCCCTTAGGGTCCAGCAAGAGACAGAGAAGGGTATTCTGGTGCCAAGTGTAAGAAGAACGTTTAAGCAAGGAACTGACTGAATGAGCAATGTGCTGTCCTGCTTTCACAGATCTGGAATTCTACAGAATCTTGGTTCTGGCTTTTTATTTCTTACTTTCCTGAAGCTTTGAATTAATCTTACAAAATGCAGGAGATGCTGTGATGGCTTTGCTATAACACATTGTTGATTTTCTCCTTTACAAAACACTTCTTTTACAATAGAATAGAATAGGGTAGAGTAGGCTAGGCTAGGCTAGGCTAGGCTAGACTAGAGTAGAATAGAATAGAATAGAATAGAATAGAATAGAATAGAATAGAATAGAATAGAATAGAATAGAATAGAATGAATAGAATTAACCAGGTTGGAAAATACCTTTGAGATCATCAAGTCCAACCTATCACCCAACACCATCTAATCAGTTAAACCATGGCACCAAGCAGCCCATCCAATCTCTTCCTGAACACCTCCAGTGATGGTGACTCCATCACCTCCCTGGGCAGCACATTCCAATGGCCAATCTCTCTTTCTGTGAAGAATTTCTTCCTAACATCCAGCCTACACCTCCCCTGGTGCAGCTTGAGACTGTGTCCTCTTGTTCTGGTTCTGATTACCTGGGAGAAGAGACCAAAAAATCCCCACCTGGCCACAACCACATTTTCTGTAATGTGGACACAAAGTTGTTTGAGTATTCAAGTAGGAAAGCCAAGAAGAGTGGGGTGTGGAGGACATAGCAGGATGAAGTAGTCAGCCTGGGGGTACATCACAGGAAAACTATGGAAGTAGGAACACCTCTGATCCCTTAGCAGATCCCTGTACAAAGAGCATCAGCTGGAACTTACAGCCCAGAGGCAGCTCCGGGTTCCATCTCAGTGGGCTACACTGCATCCTCAGACCATCTATGTGTCTCTTTGCATCTTCATAGCCCACCTGGTTTAGAAGCCAACCCTTTCCTCAGCCCACTGCAAGCAGGATCCTTCTTGCAGATTGAGAAAGTTCCTTTCTGTGGCTCTTTGACTGCACTGCGAAGCTCATTATAGAAAAGGTCTTCTGCTGACCATAGAGAACAATAGCAGCTAAACCATACTGCTAATTAATTTTCCATGGCAAGATAAGCTCCCAACCCCTATCTGAGTCCCTTTGTCCCTTAAGCCATAACAGCTCTGCACATTCAGGAGTTTTAAGCCTGTAGGGCTATGATAAATAGAGGCAGGTGATGGCAGTGCATGTAGACTGCATTACTGGAAGTCTGCTTTCTATTAGCTGCAGGGTGACTCCTGGTGAACCCTAGGTTCAGTGGCAAATATCTGCTTTCAGCAGCTGTTTCCCCAGACAGCTCGAGTCCATGCACCCTGAACTGAATTGCTGCTTTTGTCCTGCCCATGAATAAGCCTCCAAATTGCATTTGAAAATGAATTAACTATCATGGGCTTTGACTGCTGCTGTTGAGGACCAAACTCTGACAAATCATAAAACACTGGCCTCATTTCTGTTACCAGTAAAATATATAAGCCAGAGCCAAAAGCCTCAGATAACTTTCAGTGTTTGTAAACATCTCCAGAGGAGGGCCAGGAGGATGAGCAGAGGGCTGGAGCTCCTCTCCCATGAGGACAGACTGAGGGAGTTGGGATTGTTCAGTCTGCAGAAGAGAAGGCTCCAAGGAGACCTAATTGTAGCCTTCCAGTGTCTTAAGGGGGCTACAGGAAAGCTGGGAAGGGACTTTCAGGGTGTCAGGGAGTGAAAGGACTAGGGGGAATGGAGCAAAACTAGAAATGGGTAGATTGAGATTGGATGTTAGGAAGTTCTTTCCCATGAGGGTGGTGAGACACTGGCACAGGTTGCCCAGGGAGGTGGTGGAAGCCTCATCCCTGGAGGTTTTGGAGACCAGGCTGGATGTAGCTCTGATCAACCTGATCTAGTGTGAGATGTCCCTGCCCATGGCAGGGAGGGCTGGAACCAGCTGATCCTTGAAGTCCCTTTCAACCCTAACACTTCTATGATCTCCAAAGCTGAGCTACTCAAGCTCCAGGATTCAGGGAAGCTTTAATTAATTTCATGCAATTTCACTTAAACATCAGGAAAAACTTTACTTTGAGGGTGCTGGAGCAGTGGAACAAGCTGCCCAGAGAGTCTCCTTTGGACAGTTTCAAAATCTACCTTGACAGGATCCTGTGCAACCTGATCTAGATGAACCTGCTTTAGCAGGGGTCTTGGACTAGATCATCTCCAGAGGTCACTTCCAACCCTTAGAATCATAGAATCAATAAGGTTGGAAAAGACCTCAAGGATCATCGAGTCCAACCTGTCATAGTATCATAGTCATAGTATCATAGTAACAGTCAGGGTTGGAAGGGACCACAAGGATCATCTAGTTCCAACCCCTTGCCATGGGCAGGGACACCCTGCACTAGATCAGGCTGGCCAGAGCCTCATCCAGCCTGGTCTTAAACACCTCCAGGGATGGGGCCCCAACCACCTCCCTGCACAACCCATTCCAGGGCTTCACCACTCTCATGGTGAAGAACTTCCTCCTCACCTCCACCCTGAATCTCCCCACCTCCAGCTTCATTCCATTCCCCCTAGTCCTATCACTACCTGATGTCACCCAACACCTCATGACTACTACCATGGCACCAAGTGCCATGTCCAATCCCCTCTTGAACACCTCCAGGATGGTGACTCCACCACCTCCCTGGGCAGCACATTCCAAGGGCTAACAACTCACTCAGGGAAGAACTTTCTCCTCACCTAGCGCCTAAACTTCCCCTGGTGCAGCTTGAGACTGTGTCCTCTTGTTCTGGCGCTGGTTGCCACTCTGTGGTTCTGTGATTATAGCTGGAGTCAGCATCCCAGTTTAGAGCATCTCCGAGCTGTGTCTGGTAAGATCAGCTTTCAGCTGTTTACAACTTGGAGAAGTTTTGAGCATTTGAATTGCAAATTTGGGGTGTAAAGCTCAGCCTGAGAATGAGCAAAAGCATATTGTTAAAAAAACTCCTCATTTGTTTCCAAACCCAAATGCATGAACTTGACACTTCCTGAGGAGGAGTACAAGGAAGGAGTCTTCTCCCTGCCATTATTCCTAAAAAAAAAACCCTCCAAACAACAAGACAAAACAAGAGTATAAGAAAACTTGAACCTCAGGGGTAAAAACAATCCAGTAAGGAAACTGCTAGTCTGGCAAATAAATCTGCTGAAGAGTCTGTCCCAGCCTGCCAACTGTGGGTTTTTTGGAGTCAATGAGGACTCAAGAGGACATTCCCTTTGCCCAAGGGGCTGTGGGCAAAACTGCTTTGGTTTGGGAATTTTTCACTTGGGTTATTTTATTGACAGTCAACACAAGCTTCTGATCAGTGATTTGTGTGCTGATGAAAAAACTCACTCAAATGCCTGTCCCTGCCCCTGCCCAGTCTGAAGTTTTCATGTTTTCACTCCATTTGTCCCAAGCCTTTGGGGAAGCAGTGGGTGGTGGAACAAGACCTTGTTTCATGGAGCACTGGAACAGGCTGCCCAGGGGGCTTGGGGAGTCTCCTTCTCTGGAGACTTTCGAGACCCATCTGGATGTGTTCCTGTGGGACCTGTGCTACATTCTAAGGTCCTGCTCTTTCATGGGGGTTGGACTTGATGATCTCTGGAGGTCCCTTCCAACCCCTAGCATCCTGTGAGCCTGTGCTGTTTACTGTCCCTGCTCCATCATGACTCTGTCATAGCCATAGTGTTGGCATGGGCTAGCTATGGCCATGTTCTCCTAGGTGTCCCTGTCTCAGCAAAGATATTCAGGGTCCTTTGGGTATTGAGTACCACCACAGGATTTCCCATCATGCAGAGCGGAATGGAATGGAATGGAATGGAATGGAATGGAATGGAATGGAATGGAATAGAATAGAATAGAATAGAATAGAATAGAATAGAATAGAATAGAATAGAATAGAATAGAATAGAATAGAATAGAATAGAATAGAACAAGCCAGGTGGGAAGAGACCTTTGAAATCATTGAGCCCAACCTATCATCCAACACTATCTGATCAACTAAACCATGGCACCAAGCACCCCATGCAGTCTCTTCCTAAACACCTCCAGTGATGGTGACTCCACCATCAAATGGTGTCTGTGCAGATGGAGCCATCAGTGATGTGAAACAGGGCCGCCCAGAGAAGCTAAACAAAGGAATGAGGCAGGACTCTATCATTTATCACCATCACTTGTGTTTATCACCTGCTAAAAAAGAGGCAGAGACTTAGAATGTGCTTGATTTAACACAGGAAGTTTGTGCAGCCCAGAAAGCAAATCACTTCAAGAGAATCATAGCCAGCAGGTTGATGGAGGTGATTCTCCCCCTCTACTCTGCTGAAGTGGGCTACAAGAAAGCTGGGGAGGGACTTTTGAGGGTGTTAGGGAGTGAAAGAACAAGGGGGGATGGAAAAAAACCCTAGAAATGGGTAGATTCAGGTTGGATGTTAGGAAGAAGTTCTTCTCCATGAGGGTGGTGAGACCCTGGAACAGGTTGCCCAGGGAGGTGGTGGAAGCCTCATTTCTGGAGGTTTTTAAGCCCAGGCTGGATGTGACTCTGAGCAACCTGATTTAGTGTGAGGCATCCCTGCCCATGGCAGGGGGCTTGGAACTAAAAGGATCTTTGAGGTCCCTTCCAACCCTAACAATTCTATGATTCTATAATTACTGAGAGAGTACTGAGTGAACAGACCTGAGTGACCTAGACACAGAGAGAAGAAGGAAGGGACTCTGGCTTCCAACAGCTGCAGTTTGTGCTGTCAGTAAAAACTTCAGATATCTGGAAAGCTGCCTCATCACCCTACAGCGCTGGGGAAGACAGAGGATGGCAACCCATTGCCATTGCTTATTCTGTGATCCACTTTGTTAACAGAGCAGAGAAGAGGTCCATGCTGCAGGTGGGAATCACCTGGATGCTGCAGGCTGGATCTACATGCAGGGTTTCATTTTCTGCTCTATTTTGTAACTCACACAATAAAGGTATATTGTTTCCTTGCATGACTTCAGAGGTGAGACTTGCTTCTCCCTTGGCTTTAAACAGGCCACTGTCTACTTTGCTTCCTGTTTCCAGAGCCATATTTCCTGGTGCAGAGACGACCGAGAGACAGTCACGCACACTTTCTCTGCCACCTGCATGGTCTCCAAGCAGAAGTGAAGCTAGAGAAACAGATCAGACAAAAAATAACCATAAAAATGGAGGCTTTCCTTCTTGGAACTGGGGATGGAGGAACACATCAGGACTCCACACTCCAGTCAACTATAATAATTTTGGAAACGAGCTCCCACCACGCATCCCACTTTAAGAGTGACAGCTCTTAACTGAACAGTCCTAGCAGGGCTGATTTGCATCTCTGCTCAACCCTGACAGCAGCACCTCTTTGGGAGAGCCCTACCAAATGCAGTGCATGTGCAATGGGACATGACAGGCTGTACATTTGTGGGCGAGTCCCTCAGGGGCTGTGACAAGACTCAGCACTGTGTTCTTTTAACTGCCTGCGAGCAGTGCTGCAGTGCCTGGTGCAGTGTCTTCCCGCTACTATAAAATGCAATTTGCAAACAAAAACACAAGAAAAGGGATTTTTGGATGCTCTGAGCACTGTCCAAGGCCAGTTAGAGAGTCTCATTCTCTCTGGTCTACACCTGTGAGTACACTTTATAACAGTGGACTGCATGTTGTTGAAAAGAAGTCATTCTTTACATATCTGCTTTTCATAGGCACTTACTGACCTGTAGAAAATGTAATTAAGCAGGATTCCTGCCTGCTGTTTCCTTACACAAAACCTTTCTCTTCCAGTGCTGCTGTTAACACCAAGAGGGAGGCACTAAATAGAATCCTAAACCTGGAAGCTGTCTTTAAGAAGGCTATGCAGTCTGCGAAGCTTTTTGCTTTTGCTTGCTCCATCCCCAAACTGTGCATCTCTTTCCTCACTACTTGTTGGGTGGAGTGGTTGCCCTGGATCAGGATTTAACAAAACCCCACTGTCTAAGAGGAGAAGGTGGAGGGTGGGGATGGAAAGGATCCTGGGAGTTGGTAATGGCATGCAAAGATTTTCATCTCTCTAAGTTTCTAGGCCAAAGCAGCTGTAGTGACCCAAAGGCCTTGGAAATCAAGCAGGTCTCCCTTTCAGTTTAATTTGTGTAAGTAAGAAGGCAATTTGACCAGATTGTTTCAAAGAGCTAGGGGTGTGTATCCCCTGTTGGGAGTGCCTCTCAAAAGCAACAGCTTGTCTATGAATAAAAGAAGAGCAACTCTCCCCCCCAGCTGCCTTTGAAACTTCCCAGCCAGGGCATCTCCCCTCTGAAAGCACCAGGGTGGGGGAACGTCCTGGCCGAGGGCAGCCTCCTCTGCCCTCTTTTCCTCCACTGCTCTGCTGACCCATCCCAGCAAGTGTTCTAAAAATGAGATATTTCCAACTCTTGACCTTCTTCAAGGGTGTGTTTACAGGAGAGAGATCTGTAATATCTTGTCATCTAAGCAGGTTTGTCAAGTGTCACACAGCAGAGGGGAGCAGACAGCCTTCTGCCTCCTAGAACAAATCTGAAGTCACTTCGAAGTGCATCACCCAAACAGCTACTCAGTGGCAGCAACACCCCAGGTTTTACTCAGCTGTGGAAAAAAACCACAAAGCATCATTCAGTTACATCTGTTTATAACAGCCTAAGACAGTCCTGACTGCAGGAATGCCGGGAGGCATTTTCAGCCATTTACCTCTTCATTAAGCTTCTTTTTTCTATTATCCTTCTTGTAGGCTGCTGTCTTGGGACACCTTGACCTTGTGAATTAGGAAGAAACTTGAAAGAACACTTGATTTGGTCTCCAGGGTCTGTTAAAGACCTAGAATCAGGAATTTTTATGGACAAGCTGAAAAGAAAAAAGAAACAAACTGGGGACACACACCCCTCAAACCAGGTCTATGTTTCCCCCCCCCCCCCCGTGACAGTTTATCAGGATTTCCTTTCCACCTGTCCTATAGCAAGGAAGCTTTCTTATCTCAGCAGTTTTGCTGTTGATAATCAACAGGAAGTATCACCACAATTTGAAGGGAGCCTGACAATAGCAGGGCACCTGGGATTAACAGAAGCTGTTAACCACGTTCACAGCCTAACTATAGCATGACAGCAAGGAACTTGTGTAAGGTGGCTTGTCACTTTGAGTTGCAAGGATAGCAGAGAAAACCCTTGCACAATTCTGGCTCACGTGGGTGTGTCTGGGGGTTGGAATATTTATACTGCTTCTACACTAGTTCCCCCACTGGTCAGTCACAAACTATTCCCTTTCTCCAGCTTTCATCCCAATGAATAGAGTAGAGTAGAGTAGAGTAGAGTAGAATAGAATAGAATAGAATAGAATAGAATAGAATAGAATAGAATAGAATAGAATAGAATAGAATAGACCAGGTTGGAAAAGACCTTTGAGATCATTGAGTCCAACCTATCATCCAACACCATCTAAACTAATCAACTACACCATGGCACCAAGCACCCCATCCAGTCTCTTCCTAGGCACCTCCAGTGATGGTGACTCCACCACCTCCCTGGGCAGCAGTGTCCACCAGGAACTTGCAATCCAGGACAGCATGGTGAGGGTTACAAAGTGTGGGGTAAACTGGGCTCAGCTGTGGGAATGTGTACTGAGAGTACAAAGCAATATCACAGAATCACAGAATCACCAAGGTTGGAAGGGACCTCAAAAATCATCAAGTCCAACCTCTCACCACAGACCTCATGACTAAACCATGGCACCAAGTGCCACATCCAATCCCCTCCTGAACACCTCCAGGGATGGGGACTCCACCACCTCCCTGGGCAGCACCTTCCAAGGGCTAATGACTCTCTCAGTGAAGAACTTTCTCCTCACCTCCAGCCTAAACTTCCCCTGGCACAGCTTGAGACTGTGTCCTCTTGTTCTGGTGCTGGTTGCCTGGGAGAAGAGACCATTTTAGGGATAATGAGATGTTGATACATTTATAAAGCCCAAATAATTCGGTGATAGTTCTATATTACTGCTCTTGTACCCAGACTGGAATGTGTTGGGAATGCTTCTGGGGATATAGACTAATGGTATTGAAAGGACCAGTGGGGCCAAATTCTTTTCTGGGCTCTATTTGTGCAGTATTAGTGACTTTTATAACTGAAGACATAGTATGAACTGATGTCTCTCAAGTATTTAGGAACAAATCCTCCTCTTCCCACCCACACAATTAGTTCTACTTAAGGCTGTAAGCACAGGGAGGCAAATGGGCAATCTTGAAAATGCAGAGAACTGCACTAGAAATGAAGAGGCATAGAGAAGGAGACCTCAGATCCCATTATCTGGATTCATTTTATTAAGGGCATATTTGTACTGTATTTGTAATTCCTTTAGAATCGCCTACCCATTGCCAAGGAATGTCTGCAGAGCAATTATGTTATCACAGATGCTAATGTGACTGTGGGGAGGGAGGGAACCTGAAATTGTGCAGTTGTGAAGAGAAAATCTCAGATTTTAACGATGGTTAATGATCACTGAAGCTTGGCATGGCACCTTTGTGCTTCCACCTTTCTTATCATGCAAGCTTGTTCCATGTGGAGCTGGCAAATCAGTAGGTCTATACATTTTCCTGCTGGTGAGCTGTAATGTTGCAGCTGTTAACAAGTGAGTTGTTCTCTACCTATTTAAATCAGGCCTAATCCTTCTTGGCTCTGTCTGTGTGAGGGTTTTTGGTTGGCTGGGTTTTTTTTTTTCAACTGGATCTCATTTGAGGCTGAGACAAAGGAGACTTGAGGTATTTATATTAGGTGGGTTTTTTTCCCCTCCCATGGCTCTGATGATTAAAAATGAGTTGTCACTGGCCCAAGCCCCATGAAAGCCGAGAGTTTCAATCGATATTTCTGCCCCATTTCACTGCAGAGAGTGGGATGTAATTATTACAAATGTCATGGTAACAAACTTGGTAGTTTTCACAGTGACAGTTGCCACTGCAGAAATAGCACAACACAGAACAAAAATTACCTGTCAAGCATCTCATTATGTTCATCCAAATCCTGCTTGTTCAATTCACCGTTGGGCTGCACCTGACACAACACTTCCAAACGCTGGCGCAGATTACCCGTGTCGATCTGTCTCAGGTCATAGACATCCTCCCACAGACCACCTGAGCACTGGCACCAAGATTCCCAAGGTCTAGAAGGATTTCAGTGCCTCCAGGGAAAACGTCTCACCCTCTGTGCGAGCCTGTGCTCTTGATACATGGTCTGGAGAGAGTAAAGGCCTTCAAGAGCTAGTAGGGTTGAGCAGGGCATGGTGTGGAGGTGGCTGAGAGGAGACACATTGAACACTGACATTTTCTGAAGCCAAAGTGTGCTGGGTTTTGACCTGCTCTTCACAGCACAGGAGTTGTGACTGTTCTGCTACAATTATAGCCCAAGACTCAGTGTATTCATTCAGGAAGCAGGAAATTTGAGTTCAGTTTGCCTGTTTCCTCTGATCTAGCGCTTTCCAGCACTCTGGGAATTGTCCCAGACTTGTTCCAGGCTGGGGAAATAGGGAAGCAGATGGGCATGCAGGCAGGCAAGCAGACCCTTCTTCTCTCTCCTGGTAAAGTTGAGCTCTTGTGCAAAGCGGAATTCAGGAGCCATCGGACTAGAGAAACTACAACAATTTACCGTGCTTGAGTATTTTAAGATCATGGTGAGGTGACCTTGGACTAAAGTGACATGGAGGAACAGCGGCATTGAACCTGCTGATGACAAAATGTGACTGGCACATAGTGTTCCCTGAGTGACACTGTGCTGACCAGAGCTGCCTGCCAGCAGAGCCAGCCTGAGAGGAGGAAACGTCCCCCAGGGCTAACCTGGTTTTCTCTTCTTTGTGGTTTTGGTCCTAACACAGAAAATGACAGTTCTCCACCACTTGGACTTTAAGTTCATGAGATGATTCATTCTGTTCTTTCTACTTCAAAACAGCCCAATAAATACATTCCTGATTGGGCCTTTTGTCTGATAGTGGCAGGGATTCTGATTAGATCACCAAATGCACACAAAACATTGCTCGCATCATTTAGTGCTTCTCCTGAAGGGAAGGGGCTGATGTACACAAATGCTGGGCTATTAAGCAATGTATTTTCCAGATCATAACTCACAAGGGGGAGTCATATGTCTGCTCTTTGGATCCTATACAGCCTAATGCTCTGAGCTTTAGCACCTTGAGCAAAGCACTGCTGGATAGTATTTGCTATCAGCTGCAAGCCACAAGCCAGGAAGGTGGGGGAGGCAGTTTAGGCTGGGTGCCTCCTGTTACTGCCACATAGCCTGGAGAAGAAGAGGCTCAGGGGAGACTTTATTGCTCTCTACAACTACCTGAAGGGAGGTTGTAGCCAGGTGGGGGGTGATCTCTTCTCCCAGGCAACAAGCAGCAGAACAAGAGGACACAGTCTCAAGCTGCACCAGGGGAGGTTTAGGCTGGAGGTTAGGAAAAAATTCTTCCCAGAAAGAGTGACTGGCCATTGGAATGTGCTGCCAGGGAGGTGGTGGAGTCACCATCACTGGAGGTGTTCAAGAAGAGCCTGGATGAGGCAGTTGGTGCCATGGTTTAGTTGAGTAGATGGTGCTGGGTAATAGGTTGGACTCAGTGATCTCTGAGGTCTTTTCCAACCTGGTAAATTCTATTCTATTCTATTCTATTCTATTCTATTCTATTCTATTCTATTCTATTCTATTCTATTCTATTCTATTCTCTATTCTATTCTATTCTGCTTGCAATAGGAAATCAGTTGGCAAATGCAGATTTTATTGCTCCTGAACCAAAAGATGGTGGAAACATACTTCTGTCCTTTCATAGTGCTGTAGGCTGCTGGAGAAATGCTGGGATGGCTTGCCTATGAATGAATGCAGTAGATCCTTCTGCCCTGACCTATCAAGGGGCTGCCCATACCTCAAGGAGAGAAAAAGCATTTAAGAATCTGAAGGCTTGAACTTCTATTTTTAATATTTTATTTGCTGATTGGATATTTTGCCAAGGCTGAACCTGAAAAGAGCAAAATTCCACCAGCTCTCAAAAAAAAAAAAAAAAAAAGAGCAGCTCAGGGTTTTATTTTCTTTCACAGTTGTTAAAAAAGGAATGTGCTTTCATTTGCCTAACACTTTGATTAGTGTCTTTATGGACATCTGGAGGTGTGAGATTCTCCCTACTTTCCACCTTATGTCTCCCTCCCTCCTTTATTTTATTTATTTATTTTTTAATTTATTTGACTAAACAGAATCAGAGAATTGTCAGGGTTGGAAGAGACCTCGAGGATCAGCCAGTTCCAACCTGCCTGCCATGGGCAGGGACACCTCACACTACAGCAGGTGCTCACAGCCACAGCCAGCCTGGCCTTCAAAACCTCCAGGGGTGAGGCTTCCACCACCTCCCTGCGCAGCCTGTGCCAGTGTCTCATGACCCTCATGGGGAACAACTTCTTCCTAACATCCAATCTCAATCTACCCATTTCTAGTTTTCTTCCATTTCCCCTGGTACTATCACAACCTGACACCCTCAAAAGTCCCTCCCCAGCTTTCTTGTAGCCCCCTTCAGATACTGTAAGGCCACAATTAGGTCTCCTGGGAGCCTTCTCTTCTCCAGACTGAACAGCCCCAACTGTTTCCATCTGTCCCCTATGCAACCAGGCAGCACAAAAGGGCTATGCCCTAGGGGAGGAGCTCCAGCCCTCTGTTCATCCTGGTGACCCTTCTCTGGACACGTTCCAGCACCTCCAGATCCTTCCTGTACTAGGGACTCCAGAACTGGACACAGTACTGCAGGTGGGGTCTCACCACAGTGCAGTAGATGTGGAGAATCCCCTCCCTCACCCTGCTGGCTCTGCTTCTCCTGATGGAGCCCAGGATGTGATTGGCTTTCTGGGCTGCAAGTGCACCCTGGTGTGCTGGTGTTGAGCTTTAAATGAGAAAGGCTGAAAGGAGGAAATATCAAAACCAGAGGGTTTGTTAGTGTTGTTGGGAGGGGTTTTTTTTTCAGTTTCTTATTTTGATCCTTCCTTCTCTCCAAAATAAAGTTTAGCAAATTAAGAAAAATATAATAATAATAATAATAATATAATATTAATAATAATTTATTATTGTTGTTATTATTATTATTGTAAACCTCCTTTCCCTTAACTTACAACTATAATAACAATAACAATAATAATAGTAATAATTCATTATATATCATAATATTAAATAATTATTATATCTTACAATATATCACATATAATATATAATAATTATAACTTTATTATTACTACTATTATTATTACTATTACTATTGTAAGTCTCCTTTTCCTTAAATTACAACTATAATAATAACAATAATAATAGTAATAATTCATTATATATAATAATATAAAATAATAATAATATATCACATATAATATATAATAATTATAACTTTATTATTATTACTATCATTATTGCTATTACTATTGTAAGCCTCCTTTCCCTTAAATTACAACTATAATAATAACAATAATAATAGTAATAATTCATTATATATAATATTAAATAATAATAATAATAATAATAATAATCTATTATATCACATATAATATATAATAATTATAACTCCATTATTATTACTATTATTATTACTATTCCTATTGTAAGCCTCCTTTCCCTTACATTACAATGGACCTTTTCATCTCTGTCTTGCCTGCCAGGCTATCACTCTTGCAGTTGAAGTATGCAGGTTGGTTTGGGGCAGGCTCCTCTGCAGATGAAAACTGCTTGCAACAAACGGCAGGAACTATTGGCAGAGAAAACCAACCCTTGGTGCTCATAACCTGCTGCAAACCGATTTTTTTCAGCCTCTGACCTCCAGTCCATCAGGAAACTCTGAGCAGCAGTCAAAACGAGTTTGTTTTCAGCTCGCTCCGTCATATATCCCCCATCTCTTAACCACCCACAAGTTCACCCACTCCACTGCTAATTAAAACAGAACTCAATATCTTTGTCTCATAGCTGAGTCTCCGTGCAGCCAACAGGCTCCCTGTTCCCCTGAAGCTGGAATGCTTCCTCGTATCCACAGAGATGGGCAAAGGGAATTATTGTGACATGCTGTAAGCAGGGAAGGAGAACACTTTGTTTGAGCTCAGGCAGGGAGAGAAGGTGGAGAGTAATGAGTCTGAGGGGGCTGTAGGCATCTCCTTATGTGCTACCAGCATGAGGCATGTGCTCTTCAAAAAAAGGAGGCGGTAACAGTCATGTTCCTGCTGCCATGATCCCTGGAAATGGTAGTCTCTCCACAAATATGAAATTAGAGCTGTGAGAGCTGAAGTGTCCCTGCCTTGGGTTCACATCCAAAGTAGGTGGGGAAGGTTAGGAAAGGGGAGTTGGTTGAGTTCTTTGAAGATGAAGGAGGCAAAAATCATGTTTTTTTAGTGGCTAAGATCTTATCTTCCCGTCCTTGGAGCTCTGTATTGGCTGAGGTTACCCTCACCTGCAGGTCTTTGTCTGCTGAACTTGATGGGATTTCAGTGGCACAGTAGGAATAAAAGGTTAAGAACAAAATGGGAGAACCAACATTTTTTCCAGATGTTTGTGTGTTTGACCTCAAAGAGAAGAACATCCAAAGTCACAATCCAACTGGCAGATCTGTGCTCCTCCTCCTGTCCTGAAGTCTTTTCTGGGACATTTAGGCCAGGCTCCCACTGTGATGAGATTCAGAAGTATCTTTAAACGGCTCAAAAGCCTCCCAGGAGGTAGCTCCTTTCTCTTGCGTGATTACAAAAGCCCTGTGATGTCCCTTTGATCACTTTCCAGAAGATCCAGCTTCCAAAGCCTCCCCTCTGAGCAGAGAGGGGCATTACTTTCACCTGATTGTCCTCCTGTGTTTGGAGAAAGCTTTGAAAAGATGCCACTTGTAGAGCATGTTTGGTAATAGGCTATGTCTCTGTTGCTTTGTGGCATATGTCCTGTAAATGGCTTTGCTGTGGCGTCTAATCAATTGTTTCAGCTCTTCATTACCTTGTGTATCACAATGCAACGGGGAGAGCTGCTTGAGTTACTCTTATTGAATCTGAAGTAAATACACAAGATCCACTTAGAGTCCTCTTGGAAGCATATACCTTGAATGCACTGAAACCCTGTCCAACAACAGAACAAATCTGTGCCTAAAATTAAGCGACTGGCTTTGCCTTTGGATAACACATACCACTGCCTCTGAGTGAACAGTGAGCTGCACAAACATGTCTCAGCAGAGAAAAAAAATCTCTGCCTTCTCTGTTCATTGTTAGATGGCAATCTTGAGAACTCTGGCTCATCCTACAGCAGTGACTGCAAAAAGTAAACGAAAGGGGTGCCCTAGAACTCTTGGAAAAAAATTGGAAGGCCCAGCAGTAAGGGCCAGTGAGCTCCAGCATCAGAAACCTCAGAGGAGGCAGAGGGGACGAATCTGGAAGGACATATATTTCCTTAGTTCAACTGATTCATCCTCAGTTTGCCTTGGCCTGTGCCCTGTGCCCTGTGGCCAGTTAACAGTAAGGAGAAGATGTCACTAAGCATCTCAAAATAGGAAAGGACTGGGAAAGGCAAAAGACACAGGGCATTCCTGGATGCAAACCTTGCTGAGAGCTTGCTGAGTAACCTTGACTGGTTGTTTACCCTCAAGGGATGAAAAAGGCCGCTTGGAGAGGCTCCCCCCCCACCTCCCATCCACAGCTTCTGGCATCCAGGCAACCCTGGCTTTAGCTCCAACCAAAACCTGATTCCTTGCAGGCAAACACACCAAATCAAGACCTGATAGCCCTTCAGGCAGAAATGCAGCATCAGAGTGCAGGGACACAGGAGGCAAGAAGTACATTCAGACTTTGCTCAAGCTTCTATGGAGCTGCATATTAAGAGTATAGCAGAAATCCTGCCTTCCGCTGTGTTTGGAGCTAGGACCAAAGTGCTCAGCTGTCCAGATTTTTGTCCATATACCTTAGGCAGAATCTCTGCCACAGCTGTACCTTAGCACAGTGCTGCTGGACACCATGCCCCAACCTCTGTGCCACACACATTTCTGCACCCTGAGCTGCAAGGTGTGGACAGCTACAGAATGTTAGGGTGTGCTGGTGAAGGTGTCCTCATACCCTTTAAAGACCTCCTACAGTTACAGAGATAAAAGTGTCCTCCTGGTGTCTCTAGGGTGGTACAAGACCTGGTACACCCACAACTTGTCTCTCTGAGTAAAAAAGACTCTAAAATCAGATATCAAGGAGCCAGACCCACATGCCCTCTATGGTGATCAATCACTGGGGTTCCCACTACCCACAAGGAATTTTCCTACGTGCTGAATATCATCCTGATGATTTGAAGTTCACAGCCAAGGCCACGTAGGTGAAGCATAAGCCTGGAGAAATGTTGTGAATTAATCTGTTCCAGGCAGTGAGCAGAAGACACGGGCTGCTCTCCTCTGCTGCTTGCAAAACCTCTGAAGGCAGCGCAGTGGCTCTGCTGTCGGCCGCCCAGCCCTTTCCCCCCAGCTCCGCAGAGATCTGCTGTCATACTTAGTGGAGCATCTAATGTTTCTTGGCCAGCCAGCGAGGCAGTGGAGATAGAAAATCTGAGATGCCTCAAACTCTGGGGAATGCCAGTCAGCAAGCTGCTGTCCAACAAGCAGCAGTAATCTGAAATAAATCACACAAGCCCAGCTTTTGCCGACAGAGGCTTATTATTCAAAAGGAAGGACACATCCAGGCAATGAGGCATGGTGCTGCTAAACGGTTGGCTCAACATGGGTGTGAGTAAATACAGTAAATCAAGTCCTGCTTCCCCTCAGAGTGAAGACTCAGCCAAGTTCTTAAGAGGCAAGAACGCAGGCCCTGTGGGGCAGAGGCAGGGAAATTGATTTCCTTTCTGCTGGTGAAATTAGAGAAGATGGCCTGTGCCTGATTCACTCTCACAACATTTGGATCATGGTTTTAAATGGCAGCTAGGAACTTTTCAGGCTCAGAGTCCTACTAGGTCCCACTATTTCCATGGAACAAATGCTTCTCCCATATTACTTCTCTTCAAAACTCAGGTCATGGAAGCTAAAGCCCTGCAAGGATGCAGGACCAGGGAGTTTTCAGGAAGGCACTGTATCTTCTTCAGCCTCCTGCTGCAAAGACGCCTGCTTGAAGCAAGATATTCTGATGGGGTCTTTGCAGACACCATCCCTTGGGTAAGTAATGGCATAGTCCTCTTCTTGCATATCCTCCCTTCATGTTGAAGACTCCATCAAGCAAAAGCAAGGATCTGATGAGAAAAGCATGCTCCTGACTTTCCCCCAGTTTGCCTCCTTGAGAGGCATTTGTCAAGTTGATTGTTCTGGTCATCCGTCATTGGCACGCCATAAATCAGTCCTCACAGGACACATTCAGCAGCAGCAGGGCACAAGGGCGTTAAGCAAAGATGGATGTTAATTTTTCATGTTTATCATGCTCATAGTTCTCCGTGGCAGCAGGATGATTTCTTTCAGTTCATAAAAGACAATTGGGAAAATTAGTTGGTTTCAGTTTAACAAGGTAATGATCCAATTTAACAGAGATCAAAGCAAGCAGTGTGGAAAATGCAGAATGGTGAAATTAAGTTACTTTATTAATGTGCAATGCACTCTTCCATCTTGCTGTAGAATGATTGACTATCCATTAGGTTTACTGAGCTGCAATTAGCAATTATCAGCAATAGCCTCCTCTCTGTAGGCAAGTAAAGGTCTAGATCATGTTCCTTCTTTCAGAGAGCAGCTGTTCCCACCTTGTAAAATCATATCCAATGTAGGAGTACAACCTGGAGGCCAATTACAGAAAGGACCTCTTCTTGACCTCTGCCTTCTTTGTTGATTGATGCATCATAATACAAGGGAAAACGTCCATGTGCTAATGGTCTTCACTGTCATGCTGATGGATAATTTGATGAGTGGTGCTACTCTCAAATGTAGAGAAAATCAGGGAAGGAAAGAAAATATAAAAAGAAACACTTCCCTCATCCATTTTGGTGATTTGTCTATCAGCCAACAACCCCTCCTCATCAGACACTGCTAGCAGAAGCAGTGGTAGGCATTCTGTAAACAAAACGATCGACAGAGGAGGAGGTGGAGCCTTTCGCAAGCTTTAACAGTGTGAGAAGGATTTAGATGCAGATTAGTGCCTCATCTGCATACATTTTCTTGCTATCTTTTGAGACAATTTTATGATCATTCAATTCTCTGATGACAATTATGTCACTTGATTCATTTCCTCCCCCCCCCCCTCCTTTGAACTTCATAAATGGAGGAGAATAGGATCTTTATTTATGTAGTATTCATCTGTTCCTTCTCCTTATTCCTCATTCAGACTGAAAAACACACACTCATCTGAAACATGCCAGAGCGGGTTTGTTTCAACAGAGGCTCCACCAAATGTATCCTGCGTAGGGGATTGTATATGTATGCATATGCCTGCTCATTTCCTTGCTTCTCCTCCCTTAATGACTTTTGATCTTGCTGCTCAACTTAAACCAAATTTGACAGCTGGGAGAAATTCTTAAATATATCAAGTTCTTACAAGTCTTTTGAAAGCGAATCGTCAGAGAGAGTAAAGAGAAGCTATTAGCGGGGAGAAGCTGCTGTTTCAACTCCTACCAGACATCAAACAAGCCACAAGAAACAACAATGTAAGACAAAGTAAAATTTGGCATTTACATCTTGTTAGGCATCAGAGAGTCTGGAAGACACGTGTCCGTAGCAAACCAGGCTTCCCGCCTTGCTTCGCTGAGGCTATTCTTGGATAAAGCAGATTTGCCTTTGCTGACTGAGAATGATCTGACAGAAAACTGTGAACAAAGGAGCCTACGTCAAGTGAAAGGTCACAAGGGGCACAAAGGAGGAAAACAGATCATTTCTGAGAGCATCATGCAGCCACTGGTGCGTGCTGCACGGGTTAAGAGCAAGGGCAATGGTAGAGGACTCCTCTTGAGTGAGTCCTGCCTGCTCGGGGTAGTGGCTGCTGCTCTCATCATCACTGCCATGAGCCTGGTGCATAAGGAGTAGGACAAATGGCAACACTTCCTACCCTGTTTATTTTTTTCCCAAGTAATCCCTATGAGAAGCTGAGAGACCTGGGGCTTTTTAGTCTGAAGAAGAGAAGGCTGAGAGGAGATGTAATAAATGCTTATAAATATCTGAGGATGAAGAGGGAGGGGACAGGCTCTTCCCAGTTGCACCCTGTGATAGGACAAGGGGTAATGGATATAAACTACAGCACAGAAAGTTCCACCTCAACATGAGGAGAAACTTCACTGTAAGAATGACAGAGCACTGGAACAGGCTCCCCAGAGGGGTTGTGGAGTCTCCTTCTCTGGAGACTTTCAAAACCCATCTGGATGCATTCCTGTGTGACCTCTGCTAGATTCTATGGTCCTGCTCTGGCAGGGGGGTTGAACTTGATCTCTGGAGGTCCCTTCCAACTCCTAACATCCTGTGATCTGTAATAATATATAATAACCCCATTGAATGTCTCATTAGAGAACAGAGTGCATAGCCAGGTTGCTTATTTCTATCGCCCCAAACAGCTTTAGAGAGACCATTTGGGGGACTGCTCAATAGTGACTTCAACAGTGACTTTCTTTGCTACCTGTACTCCTGCAAGTAGCTGGAGCCACCTAGAACTTGTCATTACTTATTCCCTGTTCTACCTCAGTATAGCAGGCACAGAGTTACACTGAAAGCAGTTTGAGGTATTGGGGAAATGTGGGGGGGGTGTTTGATTTTGCCATGGTTTTGATGTTTTAAGATGTAGTTTGGCACATGTGCAGACACACATGTGAATTCTCACGTGTCCTACAGAAACAGACACACTCCTGTAGGAAATTAGGAATGATTTTTAGTATCTATGTAATCTGTCAGTAGGTAATTTGACTGCAGTTTGACTGCAGTGACAAATCATAGAATCACAGAATCAACAAGGTTGGAAAAGACCTCTAAGATCATCAAGTCCACCCTCTCACCCAGGACCTCATGTCTACAAGACCATGGCACCAAGTGCCACATCCAATCCCCTCTTGAACACTTCCAGGGATGGGGACTCCACCACCTCCCTGGGCAGCACATTCCAAGGGCTAACAACTCTCTCTGTGAAGAACTTTCTTCTCACCTCCAGCCTGAACTTCCCCTGATGCAGCTTGAGACTGTGTCCTCTTGTTCTGGTGCTGGTTGCCTGGGAGAAGAGACCAACCCCCACCTGGCTACAACTTCCCTTCAGGTAGTTGTAGGCAGCAAGAAGGTCTCCCCTGAGCCTCCTCTTCTCCAGGCTAAGCAACCCCAGCTCCCTCAGCCTCTCCTCACAGGGCTGTGCTCCAGACCCCTCCCCAGCCTCGTTGCCCTTCTCTGGACACGTTCAAGTGTCTCAGTGTCCTTTGGAAGAGGCATCAGGTAAAAATTAAAAGTTCTGCTACTAAATATTAAGTTGAATTCAAGGATTACAAAGCAGAGAGTCTTACAGTTTAACTTAGTTTTCCATGCTCGATGACCACATTTTTTAGTATCTAGTACGCTGTGCTTGACACCAGGAATGCTATTTGAATTTGATCAAACAGCCTGAAAGCTAGTGAATTGGCCATGGATCTCAAAAAATGCGCCTGGCTTTTCCCCACTCACACCTTTCTATCTTAGTGAATCTTCTATCAAAGCAATTACTGCTTTTATCTGCACTGAGGAGCTGTCAGAAGCAGAGTCCTGGTGCACACTCTATTTACTCTGCCAAGATAAAATGACTGATGTCCCTACGCGTGGGGACTCGGTATTTCCTCTGGGCAGTGCAATTTGGGAAGGATTGGAGTTTCTGCCTTATGCTAGAGCTTCTCATCTGCTGTGTTTCATTGCTTTGTGGCTAGAGTCATCGGGGAAGATCTCTGCACTGCCTGCTTTGAGAGCTCTGTCCGTCCTGATCAGCGTGACGTAAGTCAAATGTAGGACACCGATGGCAGCAGTGAAACTAAAATAAATACCTCCTTAGGCATTGGGGTTTCACTCCAAATGTACAAGTAGATATCACAGGGAAGGGAAAAGATTCTAGAACTTCCATTTATGAAGACATGCCATATCCTAACAGCATACACACCTGATGAGCAGCAGGGATTCGTAGGGTGTTTGAGTGGTGGAAGTATATCATAGTATCATAGTATCAGTCAGGGTTGGAAGGGACCACAAGGATCATCTAGTTCCAACCCCCTGCCAGGGACAAGGACACCTCACACTAGATCAGGCTGGCCAGAGCCTCATCCAGCCTGCTCTTAAACACCGCCAGGGATGGGGCCTCAACCACCTCCCTGGACAACCCATTCCAGGGCTTCACTATGAGAGTGGTGAATAACTTCCTCCTCACGTCCACCCTGAATCTCCCCACCTCCAGCTGCATTCCATTCCCCTAGTCCTATCACTACCTGATAGACTGAAAAGTCCTTCCCCAACCTGTGACAGTGTCTCACCACCCTCATGGGGAATAATTTGTTCCTAACATCCAACCTGAATCTACCCATTTCTATTGTTGTTCCATTCCCCCTAGTCCTATCATTACCTGACACCCTAAAAGGTCCCTCCCCAGCTTTCTTGTAGCCCCCTTCAGATACTGGAAGGCCACAATTAGGTCACCTCAGAGCCTTCTCTTCTCCAGACTGAACAGCCCCAACTCTTTCAGTCTGTCCTCATAGGAGAGTTGCTCCAACCCTCTGATCATCCTCATGGCCCTTCTCTGGACACCTTCCAGCACATCCAGATCCCTCTTGTAATAGGGGCCCCAGAACTGGTTGCAGTACTCCAGGTGGGGTCTCACCAGAGCTGAGTAGAGGGGGAGAATCACTTCCCTTGACCTGCTGGCCACACTTGATGCCCCCCTTGAAGATGTTTCGATAGTTTCAGTAACTATTTTGCCCTCTCAAAACAAGCAACTCTACTTACAATTAAAATTCCTAGCCCTAAAAACCACTTCATTAAATTAACATAATAGAATATGACAGAAGGGAAATACTCAGGAGACCCTGGGTCCTTCCTCTTACAGTTACTATCACATTAATTGAGCTAAGCAGGACCCAGTCCCCCTCGGGGAGATAACCTAAGACAGGTGACATTCTTGCCATTGAGGACATGATTGAATGTGTCTCCCAAGGAGCTCCTTCTCTTGCAGAGGGTGAAACTGCTGGTTTTCTGTAGCAATACACAATTTATTACCTAACATCAGAGCTAGGGTGACAGGTGGTAGTTAAGGCATGTTCCAGCAGAACAGGACATTGCTCTTGTCACACTAACAAAGAACACTTGTAGCTGACTCTCAATTATTTGGTTTTGTTCTGCATTCAGGGGCAGTTACAAGGGATTCACTTATCTCACTGAAATTTCTCTTATGTGCCATGTAAAAACCAAACAACGGCAGCCACAACAAAAAATCCACCGTGCCTTTCTGAATCATTTTCTATCAAATGCATTATCATCTCTGGAAAAGATAACAGTCCTCCCTCCTCCTTCTCTCTGGAGAGATGACATTTCAGCTCCAGGTGAGGCAATTACAGGGCTGATTGCAGGGGATGAAAACTGCTGTATCAACTCCCCGCTTAAGAACTGGGTGTGTATATATTTATATGTGATATGTGTTTCATTTAGCTTTTCCACAACTAAATGCAATTGACACTCTGTTGGGAGGTTTCGTACAAACAAACTCCTCTTTCATTGTTGCCTTGGGTAGATGCCATTGATGGGAAATATGAGGACCTTTCATTTTTGATGGGGAATTGGAGTGTGACTTTTAGCGCTGCCTCACCATAATCCCTCCACTCACTCTCAGGCATGAAAGGATTTTTGGATCCAGGCAATATGTGTGCTTAAAGAAACACACAGGAATCTTCTGGAATCTTGCTGTTTTCCCATTCACAATATTGTGCCACTGTTGTAACTATATATTACTCACTCTGCATAATTCCTGCAATCGCTTTGCTAGCTGAGATTCTGCCCTGTTAGCTGCAAAGATCCTGAGGCTGAATCAAAATCACAGTATCACAGTATCACCAAGTTTGAAAGAGATGTCTCTTCACCTGCAGCTCCATAAGTTTCACCATAGCAATTTCAAAATATTAGTTCAAATTTGTGACTGTTTATTCCCCAAATCTTCATACTCTGGGGTGGGAGGAGGAAGATGTTGAAGGCCCCTTGCCAAGGTGGGCGACAGTGGAAGTCGCTGCCAGACTTGGTTGTGTGGAGTGCTGCAGTGACATGAGAGGCAGAGGTGGGAAACTTATCCATACTGGGAGACTTCAGGAGCAATGCTGCTGCTTCACAGTAATGCCTCATAAAGACCCTCAGCTAACCCAGACTAACTGAGAAGAAAGCACATATGCTGTGCAGAGTATGTGTGGCTCATCCATATAAATAAATTGGCATGATTAGAATGAAGATAGGAGTGGAGGTTGTCAGGATGTCCATCAGCTACTTCCATGGCTGTAGCTGCAACTGATTGAGTAAATTAATTAGCATTCCTTTGGGGTATTGAGATTTCAGATCTCTGCACTTACAGACAGGATAGTTGTTGGGTGCTTTGTTTATCCACCAACAAGTCTGGTGAGCTGTGTGCTCACTACAGCGCCAAGGACCAGTGCAGTCCACAGGGGCATGCACAAACATTGACCTAAAAGTAACTCATTGTTTTTACCCATCAGGGTAGAGCTGGAAATATGCCAATCTACCCTGTAATTAGCAATGCTGATTAGTAGGGCTTCAGGCTGGCCCTGAATGACCATTTTGGCAGCAAATACAAAAGACATCCTCAGCTCTTCCTCCAGGGCTGAGAGAGGTACAAAATGAGCTTAGAAGATGATGGCAATGATGTTTTGTAAGAAAAATGTCAGTAATAGAGGATATTACTGACATTTTTCATGATCACAGATATCTCATTAAGCTCCAAAGAGCTGTGCTGCCTTGAGACCATCTCTTCTTGCTGTCCACTGCTCCTTGTCCATCAGTGTGTCCATTCCATTGTCAGCGTTTGGGGCTGTTTTTCCCTCAGTACTTTAATCTCCACTAATTCAAAGTGTTTCTAGCTTTGTCCCTCACCCTTTCCTCTGAATCCTACAGATCTTTTGCAATATTTCTGTCATCTTTAAAGTTTGACTGGCTTCCAAGGCAGCACCATCTGCCTGTTTAGCTAATATGCTCCTCATGCCTTCTTCCTGATCACTAAAGGTGATGTTAAATCAGAACGGTCTTAAGACAGATTCCTCTGCTATCCTTTTTAGTTACATCTGACAAGTTGATGCTTCAAAAATTTATAGCCACCCATTGTTTACCATCAGTCAGCCAATTTTCTGGCTAGATACAGTGCTCATATCCAGTTCAGTTGAAATTATTGTTGTTTTTTTTTTCTCTTTCTTCTTTTTTTTTTCTCCCAGGGCACTTTATATTCAGTACAGTAGAAAATTAATCCTGAGTAAGATAGGTGTGATGAATTGTTCTCTGCTCATGCTTATCCTCTCCACTGATAATGGAACAAGCTCTGTATCCCACCTCAACTCTGTAAAAATTTGTTAGATTAATATAAATGTCTTTTTCTCTCCTACTTGTCTGAGATACTGCATGGCCATTTTCTCCCTGATTTACTTGGAGAATTCAGCAGCGCAGTGATTTATCTGCACATGGTGGACAGAGGCTTCATAAACAGCCAGCAGGTATTAAAAGCATATATAATGTTTCTCCCAAAATGGTTACAGCGCCAGCAGACGTTACCAAAGCCTGCAAGCAATTTATTGACCTTGATAACAATCTGGGTGCTTAATTGAAACATTTATTATTCACTTAGTAATCTTTTGTGAGCCGTTAAGAAAATAAATGGAATATGAACTGCAGCAGCAAGTTGCTCAATAAGGTTTACACTAAAAGGACAAAAAAAAAATCCCCACCCCACCAACCAAACCCAACTCTAATCTCTGCCTCAGGTTGTACATAAAATCCATTGAAACAGCACTAATTTATTATTATCCATACTCTCAGCAGAGAATGTGAAGCCAGCACATGAGTGGTTTACTTGCCTAGCTAGACAAGAAAGTGATGTTGTCTTAGTAAGTCTCGGGGCCTGAAGGGTCTGATGAAGACCCTACACTTACCATGCTCTGCAACAGAAACAGAGAGGGGAAAATAACCTAACACAAACCCACGAGAAATTCCCTCTAATACTTCTTACTTTACTTTTCAGTCAAGTAATTCTAGCCTGTTTGAAGTAGAATTGTCCTAAAGGTCACACCTAGGAAGAGAAGACTCAAACATTTTTGCAGCAGGAGTTTGATTTGAAGGGGCCTCTGCCCTCTTCTTGTCAGCTGGTAGAAGGCACACTGAACCCTTCACTCCAGCAAAAGATAAAAGAAGAAAAATGCACAGTGCACTTTGGTTTGAATACATTGTGGTCCCTGCATTGTCACCACTCTTCTTCCAAGGAAATCTCCCCCTGGGCTGTTTTCTTTCCGAAGGCCTCCATGGCGTCCGTGCTTATGGCAGAATTCTGTTCATGTACACAAATACTTACTCTACTTTTGCAAAACACCCCATGTGAAGGCAAGAGATTTGATCAGTGGAAGTAAAGGACCTCTATGCTAAAAAAGAAAGAAGAAAAACAACAACCACCAAGAAAAAAAAATACAAAAAAACCCAAACAAAAAACTCAAAAAATTGCCCCAAAACCCTAAAAAAACCCAAAACAAACCCCAACCAACCAACCAAAACCAAAACAAAATACCCAAAAAGTGGATTCAAGCAACATTGGTTTTGCTCTTCATAACATTGTCTCCTTCTCAAAATCCAGACAACTGTGGGCTAAAGAGTTTGAGGAATGTAGTACTGAAAACAAAATAATTGACTTTGGTACTTCCTCGCATCCATAACACAAATCCCTTAGCTACATGACTCATATAAACTGATTGCTATTGTTGTGGAGAATACTCAAAACCTGAGAGCTAAAAATGTGTATGGAGCTGGAAATGCTCTCTCTCTAGTCCTGAGGTCTGTGGTGACAGGTTGGACTCGATGATCTTTGAGGTCTCTTCCAACCTTGGTGATACTGTGATAAACTGTTCAGGACCTTCTAGCAGCAAGCAAAGAAAATATTCATAGCCCCTGCATGGGCTGTCTGATGGGGAAAGAACTGCAGCATTCAGTGCTGCTCTTTATGTATATTCTGCATGTATGTTGAAATGCTAATGAGAAATACCTTTCTGAAAATCATCTGAGCTTGATTAGTTGCCAACTCTCAGCATCATGCCCAGGAGCTTCATGGCAGCATTATCCAGTGCTTCCTCGTGAGAAGGACATGTCCCCTGCTGTTTGCTAGTCAGTGGAGTTTACAGCAGCAAGAAGACACATTTTGAATCATCCTTCAGTAATGATGAAGGGATGAAACACCACTAAGATGATGGCAAAGGAGAGGAATCCACTCCTGCTGGGAGATGGCTTCTCAGCCAGCAGAGCCAGCCTGCTGTTAAGGGGAATAATCATGGAATCTAACTCCTTCACAAAGACCTCAAGCTCCATTTTCAAATTGCTTCTCACTCATTTGCTAGTTAAAAAGCTTCAGTTAATTTCCAACTTAAAACTATTCATAACCAGTTTATGCTGCTTCGCTCCTGTGCCAGTGGCACCATTAGCTTGCAGAGTTCTCTTCCTCAGCTCATTTGCAAAGGGAACTCAGCTTCCCATTTGGAGATGCTTCTAGCAGACAAATTTCCCAGTTCACGAGTTATCTGACCCATGCATCTCCAACTGGAATGAATCTTCATTGACCATGAGTGAGCAGGGGTGCACCCAGAAACCCAATACCTCACCCAATGATACTGATCTTTCTTTATCTCTGCACTCTATATGCGCTCTGGTATCTCCAAAGATTAGCTGCATAACACCAATGGCTTAGAGTCCACTTGCAGCTTGATTAATGTGTCAGGTCATTTTTTTTCCCTCTGCTGAACTCTCACACCCTGCCAGGAGCTCTTGTTATATACTCCTAAATGTGCATGATGGTTTCATAATGCTAATATATTGCAACAAATAGAATGACTCTGCAGTTCACACTCTTGTATTTATTTTCCTTCCCATTATTCCAGTGCCCAAAGTCATCTAGTTCTTAATCTGATGCTGAGCACCTTCTGTATTGAAGGTGTTTTCTCAACTGTGTGTTATTAGCAGATTAAATTTGCACACTGTAGCTTTTTCTTTTCTTTTATAAATTATTATTGTTATTGGCAGATATTAATGGAAATATTAAATAAGATTAGCCTGAAGGATGTTCATGAGGATTGCAATGGTATAAAACTATTCAGGGTAGTAAAAACCCAAACTGATCTTAGGAGCAATAAACTGACACATTAAATTCAGTGTTGATAAATGCAAAGTAATGCACATGGGGAAAACAACACTAAATACACATATACAAGGATAAGCTCTAAATTAGCTATTATCATTCTGCAAAGAGATCATAGAGCTGCTGCAGATTGCTCAACAGAAACATCTGTTCCTTGCCCTGCAGCAGTCTGAAAAGGTAAATAGAGTGTAAGGTATTAAAGCAACCAAGAGCAATGGGGAAAGCAGTGCTCAGCCCCTGAATGAGCCCAAGGTTTGCACACACCTCAAATCCTGCATGCATTGCAGGTCACTCTCTCTCAAAATGAAATGGAATAAAGCCAGTGAAGATAGAGAGAAGGCCAGCAAAGACAATCAAAGATATGGGATGGTTTCTGTAGTAGGAGAGATTGAATAGACTAGAAGGCTTCAGGTCTAAAAAGAAGTGACTGGATGAAGTGATAGTGGTACACGAAACAGTGGCTGGCAAGAAAACGTGAATAAGAATGCCTGTTGTTGCTTCCCCCATGAGAGAAACCTGGGAGCATCACATGAAATCATGAGGCAGACTTTCTGTAACAGACAAGGACAGAGTAAGGGCTTCCTGCTACCTTACATGACTTTCTAATATACATGCACACATAAAGCAAATAGCATGACAATATTTCTCAGTTTTCTTTGGAGGAATAGAATTCATTGGATGGATCAGTGCTGTGTTTTGTGAATATAACTTCCCTGGACACATCTAATGCTACTATTACCTTAAACAACTAGCTAAAATGTACTTTTAAAAGAGAAACTATTCCATATGGCTTGTGCAGTTAATGATTTGATTTGAAATGGAATGCATTCTTCCATAGTCCCTCCATCCTTCGGATCTGGCATACTTCCAGCAAGCTCCCAATGAGTGGCTGTCAATCTGGCCTGTGACTTCTGCACAAACCCCATAAAATTAGCAGGACACAAATGAGTATTAGCAGGACATCTCCTGATCATCAGGAGGTCAGTTGTCACTCTCAGTGATACTTAATGAGACCCTGATCCTTTTAATTTTCCTACAGAAGAGAAAGACAAAAACTCTGTTAAGAGCAGTCCAAACAGGGTGTTGGTCTGGGAAACTTAGTATATGAAATGAATTTTTGTCGTTGTTCCAATTCTCAGAACGAGCTGCTCCTTCCAGATTCCTCCAGGGATGTCTTAAGTCAGGTCATGAGATTGTTTATACTGACAGAGTATGTGGGTAATGGGGATCAGACCATTTTCTGTGGGTCCTGTTGCACAGGTAGAAAACACCAAAGCTTTGCTTAAGTGCTGAATCCAAAAGCATAAAACCTGCCCAGATGTCAAGAAGCTTCTAGCCATCCCCAGAAAGAAGAACAACAGAGGCATTCCCCAGTTTGTCTGTCAAATGGGGGAATATGTCTGTGCCCAGACTCTAAGAGAAGGAATCACAGAATCATAGAATCAATAAGGTTGGAAAAGACCTCAAAGATCAGCAAGTCCAACCTAGCACCCAACACCTCATGACTAACTAAACCATGGCTACAAGTGCCACGTCCAACCCTCTCTTGAACACCTCCAGGGATGGTGACTCTACCACCTCCCTGGGCAGCACATTCCAATGGCCAATTACTCTTTCTGGGAAGAACTTTCTCCTCACCTCCAGCCTAAACTTCTCCTGGTGCAGCTTGAGACTGTGTCCTCTTGTTCTGGTGCTGGTCACCTGGGAGAAGAGACCAACCCCCTCCTGGCTACAACCTCCCATCGGGTAGCTGTAGACAGCACTAAGGAAGATCAAGGGATCATAAGTGGAAATATTACCCAAATATTTCATTACTTGAGCCAAGACCAGAATAAAAAGCACTCTCAGTTTATTCCCAATCCATCTGAAGCCTAAGAGGATGTGGGTTTTTTTTGGTGAAGACGAGCTGCAAAAGTTTTAGTAAGCCTTCAGTTTGCTGGAAGTTCTGGCATGGTAGCTGTGTAGCTTACTTAAAAGGTCAATGAGAATCTCATGAATAAAACCTAACACTATAAGGAAAACATAGTATTTAAAATTTCCCTGGCTCTCCTTACTCAAAACTGATTAAGAACAGAACTGCTGCTAGCCTGTAAAATGCCTGTAAGTGACTCATCCTTTCATCAGCAAAGCCCCAAAAGTTCAGCTCCAATTGCCCAGGAAGGAGCATTTCCAAGACTACAGCAAATCATTTGGAAGAGGCTGATGGCTTCCAGCATGCAGGAGGGTCCTGCTAAGAAATAATGATAATAACACCACCCCCCCACAACCACCCAGACAAGTTTTCTTTTAAGGTTTCCCCAGCTGACTGATTAAAAACAGTCACAACAGCAAATTCAAAGGTCACAGTCTCTCAAGTGTTGCTGAGAACTGAGCAATTGCACGAGATAAAGATGCAAAATGCTAAAGCACCCTGAGTTCAGATTTAGACTTCTGATTTTTCACTTCTCTTTTTTCATCTGCTTTCAAAATGAAATAAACAAGGCTGGGCTGGGGTGGCAGTGGGGCAGTTTTCTCTTGTAAATGACATTTGCATTCCAGGAAAAACCTAGCTGGAGATATGCCACTTTCAGAGAGGGGAATATACTCTTGCTTGGTTTGCTTATTTTGCTTGAGGAACTGATCTAATTTGTATCAGCTAAAAGCACTTTTGGATGATGAATGGAAAGCAGTAGGATTTACCTGGGTTTAATACTCTCATGGATCTCTTTCAGATACCTCTGAAGGACAAAGCTGAAGGTCAGTTTTGCTGTCTATAGAAGCCAATCAGAAAACTTTAAAAGGAGAAATCCTCCTCCAGGTGATGGCTAAGAAAGATTGAGGATTTTGTTCCACATTAAGCAAAATGTGTCCAGTTCTGGAGCCCCTATTACAAGAGGGATCTGGAGGTGCTGGAAGGTGTCCAGAGAAGGGCCACGAGGATGATCAGAGGGCTGGAGCACCTCTCCTGTGAGGACAGACTGAAAGAGTTGGGGCTGTTCAGTCTGGAGAAAAGAAGGCTCCAAGGTGACCTCATTGTGGCCTTCCAGTGTCTAAAGGGGGCTACAAGAAGGCTGGGGAGGGACTTCTCAGGCTATCAGGGAGTGATAGGACTAGGGGGAATGGAATGAAGCTGGAGGTGGGGAGATTCAGGCTGGACGTGAGGAGGACATGAGGGTGGTGAAGCCCTGGAATGGGTTGTCCAGGGAGGTGGTTGGGGCCCCATCCCTGGAGGTGTTTAAGAGCAGGCTGGATGAGGCTCTGGCCAGCCTGATCTAGTGTGGGGTGTCCCTGCCCATGTCAGGGGGGTTGGAACTGGATGTTCCTTGTGGTCCCTTCCAACCTTGACTGATGCTATGATTCTATGCAAATCTTTCTTTTACAATTATAAGCTGCTATGTTTTGTTACTCCTGGACACAGCAGCTGAGAATTAGTTTAGTGTTTTATTATAGCAGATGTGAGATTTGAGGGGCAAAGGGGAAGCTCCTAAGGGAAAAAAGCTACAAAGCAGCATGTATGAGAAGGAGTGCATGGTCCCTCTTCTTGGGTTTGGTCTCCCTGCTCATGCCATTCTTGGGTATAATCAGGGGGATTTGGCTTTGCTTTCTCAGATGTTGACAGTGGACTGCAGATGTCAATAGAGGTGGTAAGGAATTGCATAAGAATCTTCTGGAGATGAGAAGTTTGGATTCCTGTAAAGACAAGCACAGAGTGAAGGTCAAAGAGACCTGGAAAAGCTTACTAAGGCACATGTTAGGCTGACAGAGCTATGATTTGCAGTTCCTCTCCTAAAGTACTAGTTTGTGCTGTGCTGGGTATTCCTGCAAGGTGGAAATCTTGAGCAACAGATTTACCAGGAGAGCCCCTGGTGAGAAGTTTATCTGATATGCAGCAACAGTGAACTTCTGGGACTGAACAGAGCATTACCTTGATGCAGAGGTAAGCCTCTTGAGGAAGCATGAACTTCCAGTTGGAAACATGTCCTGTTCAGAGAGAGCTGCACATCCTGATGTGGGAAGAGGTACCACAACTTTGTACCACCTTCAGTGCAGCATCAGGAATGTTTGTGGAAGGCAGGAAAATGGGCACAAGCAAGTGTGAGCAGGAAGAAGGAACTGTGAGCAGCGAAACCAATTCTCTGCAAAGAAAGAAGAACCTTAGGAACAGCACAATGAGATTCAGGAAAAAAAGGGAAAAGCAGCAATTCCCAGGGGGCAGTTTCTTCGTAGCATAACTCATTGTCCCACAATCATAGAGTCATAGAATCATGGAATCAGTATGGTTGGAAAAGACCTCAGAGAGCATCAAGTCCAACCTGGCACCCAACACCTCATGACTAACTAAACCATGGCTTCAAGTGCCACATCCAATCCCTTTGTGAACACCTCCAGGGATGGGGACTCCACCACCTCCCTGGGCAGCACATTCCCATGGCCAACAACTCTTTCTGTGAAGAACTTTCTCCTCACCTCCAGCCTAAACTTCCCACCAGTAGAGCTACAATCATGCAAAGGTTTGTACTTATCTTCAACACTCACATGAGGGAAGAAACATGATGAGTCCAAGATTGTTGTAATACAATAAAATACAACACACCAGGTTGGAAGAGACCTTCAAGATCATCGTGTCCAACCTATCAACCAATCCAACCCACCTAAACAACTAGATCGTGGCACCCAGTACCCCATCAAGTCTCCTCCTGAACACCTCCAATGATGGTGACTCCACCACCTCCCCGGGCAGACCATTCCAATGGGCAATCACTCTCTCTGTATAGGACTTCTTCCTAACATCCAGCCTAAACCTCCCCTGGCACAGCTTGAGAATAAGATGAGAGAGACTTTGTGGCATGCAGTAAGCTCAGGCAGACTTGAAATAGGGATAGCCTGTCTTACCAGAATACAAGATCAAGAAAAATTATGCAGAATTATCTTTTAAAAGGTTTTATTCTTCATTATAACAGGAAAAAACCCTCCAACCAAGCAAACAAATAAACAAGCAAGCAAGCACAAGACCAAGCAAACACAAAAGAAGCAAACACAAAAGAAGCAAACACAAACCAAGCAAACGCAAACCAAGCAAACACGAAACAAACCCAAAGCCTCACCTGGCTGCCCTGCCTTCATTGGAGTACTCTGATGTGTACTTGCTGAATTGAAATATAGATATAAAACTCTTTATTAAATCAGAATTAATCACCTGCCACTGCTTTAATACGTCAGGAACTGGATCCTCCTTTTGGGGGAAGTGCTATCTCAAGCCTGCAGCATGCATCTCACAGCAGGAGAACACCTCGTGAGAAATTAGCTCTGGGGTGTCTTGAGGTCTACTAGGACTGAGAGGAAGCAGTTTCAAAGACAGTTTGCCTCTGTGACTTTTAGGTTTTGAAGTCTGTGGGTTTGTTCTGCAGTTTGGGAAAACAGTTTGAAGAACTAAAGTTGTCCAAGCAGTTTAAATGGAGGTGGACAGTCGGTGAGCCTGTCTGAAGCTGACGGCCAGTTTCTGAGGAGGCATGAACACTTCCCTCTTTGCAGAGATCCCAGGAGTAGGGAATATGTTGATTCTCATTGAAAAGAATGGCATGGAACAAAGAAAAGCCTTTGGCAGAGTGTCAGAGCTGGGAACAGTTGCGAGCCATGGGACTGTCCTCCAAGTGGCAGGCAAGTCAGTATGGAAGCAAGGAAAACAACCATACTAAGTGTGGGGATACCATCTCCTCCTGGGACTAAATGGATTGGAAAACCCTTGATCACTGTCCACATAGCTCTAGCAGGACCAGAACATCATCAGCACTTGCATTGCACAAGTCACTGATACCCCTAAAGCATCACATAGGCTTGTCTTGAGGACAAGGATCTGAACTCAGTGGCTTCCTGAAGCCCTACCTGGATGCCAGCTGCCACAGCTGCTGCTCATGCAGGAACAAGACATGGAAACTTGCATCCAGACTTCAAGCCTGGGCACCTTCCTGCACAAACTTGCATGCAGGAAAAAGATGCAACCCCAGGGCAGCCCATGGACAACTGTGAAGTGCAACATTGCCAGCTTAAGTGCTTTTGGATTCCCCACTAGCAAAGGAGATCTCTCTGCAAAGCATTACCCAGCTTTTATTTTGTCATTTAGTATTTTCAGATGCTAGCAAATCCTTCAGTGACTTGGAATTCCTTGCAATATGTGGTGATTAAGATCTTTTCTATCACAGAGTGCTCAGTTTTGCCTTCATGCCACAGTCTTTATTTCCTGCGTGGTAATATGGTACAAAATTGTCTTACCACTCAACTTGTCAGGAATGGGGGTTTATTTTTTGCTCCATTCCTATCTTCTAAACACTTGCTTTATTCCTATCTTCTAAACACTTGCTCTAATCCTCCTGGAACAGCCTCTGCTTCAATTATTGAAAGTAACCTCTTAGAGTCATGCAATTAAAAATGCAGTAATTTGAAGTGAAAGATTGTTGGTTGGATCAGACTTCAGTTTTGCTATGATTCCCTTTTTTATGCCTTGAACGTTGGCACTGAAGTGAAGATTTCAGCAGTCATTCCACCAACCTGTGTCTCTGAACCCCCAGTAGAAAGGCAAATGCAGTGAGCTCTGTGCATTGTCACAGCTGCATTGTGGTTTGATCTGCAACAGCTCTGGACTGAGGGCAGAATGAATTTACCCAAAAGAGTCAATGAAAACACTCGTGCAGAATTGGAGGACAAATATCAGAGTACAGAATGAACCAGCTTGGAAAAAACCTTTGAGATCATGAAGTCCAACCTATCACCCAGCACCATCTGATCAACTAAACCATGGCACTAAGTGCCTCATCCAGTCTCTTTTTAAACACTTCCAGGGATGGAGACTCCACCACCTCCCTGGGCAGCACATTCCAATGGCCAATCTCTCTTTCTGGGAAGAATTTCTTCCTAACATCCAGCCTAAACCTTCCCTGGCACAGCTTGAGACTGTGTCCTCTTGTTCTGTCAAATAGAAATACTGTTTACAAAAGTGAATCAAATACAAAAGGTACAAAGGCAAAAGGATATATATACATGCTCAGAACTGGCCCTGACTTAGCCTCCCCCTGGCTAAGCCCCCCACAAAGCCACAACCAGGCAAATCTCTTTCCCCCTACACTCAGCCTACCCCTGAGTAGGTCAAACTGCAGATCCCACTCCAGGACAGGCCTACTGGGCCACAATGCCCCCATGTTGCTCCTCTGAACTTAAAGAAAAATATTGCTTTGGTTTTAGAATAGAATAGAATTAACCAGGTTGGAAAAGACCTTTGAGATCATCGAGTCCAACCTACCACCCAACACCATCTAATCAACTAATCCATGGCTCCAAGCACCCCATCCAGTCTCTTCTTAAGCACCTCTAGTGGTGGTGCTCCCTGGGCAGCCCTCACTGTCCTCCTTGCACTGGGAATCTCAGTTTTTATTTTGCTTTTAATTTCATGTAATGTCCTTTCTAAGTTGAGTAATGATGTCAAAACACCTGGTATGACAAACAGGAAAAGTCTGCAAAGCAAGAAGCCAGCAAAGATCATTATTAAGTGTGGTCGCAACCTCTAGAAGAACCACGTGGAATTTGGGGGTTGTGACAGTGCTGAGTGGATTTATATTCCTTTCTTCACTTTACTGTCTCCCATGCTTGAGCCAGCCCCGGTGCAGCAAGTCAAGGAATGCATAAAGATGAGGAGAATGTGACACCCAACATCAGCGGTGACAGCTAAGGACTCCGCTGTGATCCAGATGGCAAGCTGAATGGTAGGAACAGCGAGAACAGAAAGCAAAACAAAGCACCACTTGCAGCTTTGTACATTTATGACATTCCACATCTTGAATACAAAATGCAGGTTATCTCATGGTGTTTCCAAGAGGGTGAAAAAATTCTGTGATGTGGTTAGGAAATGAGACTGAGACAGGTTCTGAGAACAGGCTGAAAATCCTGAGCTTGACAGAGGCAGCTGTGCAAAATGGATATGGGGTATTAATAATAGTTTTTTAATTGCACAAGTGCTAAGAGGACCCAATTAAACAATCAGGCAGCAAGTTAAAAATCAATTATTCTCAGATATTCTCTTGAGAGGTAGTTTGTTTCCATTTTCATCAGCCCAGCGTCTCAACCTTCCACGGGGCCAGCTGTCTATGAGGTGGATGTGCTACTTCAAGCAGGCAGTCAGCTGGGCAGTTTCTGCCCCTCTGAGCCCTCTTCCCTCTCCACCCTGAAATTAATTGTTGGACAAAAGGTGTCAGGTTGAGTAAGCATTACAGGAACTCCCCTCTGAGCAATGCATTTGCTACTCATTTTCTTACCACCCAGCTTCTGCCTAAAGGCCACAGCTAGAGCACATCGCTCCATGAGGAGGGACTTTATTCCTGAAACAGTCTGTATCCTGAAAGTCTAGACATGCAAGGCTTGGAAAGAGCATCATTACAGCAACTAGCAGGGGGTCCTTATTAGCTGACAGAATGGGTTTGCTGTTGGAGGTGGACAGCCTGATGTCTTTTTGTTGTTTTGTTGGGGTTTTTTTCAGGGAACATTCTGAAATCCTCTTAAACACTTAGAGGACTCAAAGCCAACAATGCGAAGCCTTTGTAAATGTCTGGTGAACCCTGGGGCATGAGCAGTAGTTAGACTCTTTCGTTTTCACCAAGGCTGAGCTTAGGCTGTGAGAGATTCATTGACACTCGTGAAGCAAAGGTAGAAATAAGAAAGGAATACACTTAATACCAAACCAAAAAACCCACAGCCTAGGTCAGAAGTTAAGGACACCAAATGAAATAAAACTTATTGCACAAATCAAAGAGAAAACAGAGTAAGGTTAAAGAACACATTAAAATGGATTAGTCAGGCAAAAGGTTAAACTAAATAAATACAACTGCCTGCAAGGCCTCCAAACCCACAGATCCTAGCATGTATCTTTCCCATGGTCATTGACTGGGGAAGACTTTGAATATGGAATCACAGGATAATTTAAGTTGGAAAAGACCTTCAAGATGATGGAGTCCAGCCATTAACCCTGCTCTCCCAAGTCCACCACTAAGCCATATCCTCAAGCACCACATCTACATGGCTTTTAAACACCTGTATTTTTGTATGCTGTTGTCTGAAACAGATTAGATGTGTGCCAGCCACTGCTGTGACCATGTGGATGACAGTGAATTTTGATGTGGGCAGTGGGGCCTCTTTTGCCTTTGCACACCCCCGTCACCCACCATGGGAATCTATGTGGGTTTTCATTTCCCTCCACTCCACTGTTCTGGATGGCAGCAAACTGATTTCAAGTGATAGTCAGTTTTGATTTAGCAGCAACTGAAGGGAAAGCCTGGGCAAGAGCTGAAATAACAGAAGCCATCCAGCTTGATCTCCTCCACACACAAAAACTGCTAGGCAGCTCTTGGCCCGGTAGATGCCCTCTCAAAGCCAACCTCACCAACAGGTAGTTAAAGGGAGGGCAGATAGAGAATGATGCTTTCCACCCTGTATTTAATCTGCAGGTTAGTGCCTTCACTGTTATTAAATTTAATCATTCTCTGTGAAATCTGGCTAATTGCTTTTCTTTTTACTCATTTGAGTAATAATAATAATATTAATAGTAATTGCACCAAGGTCTTTAGAAGAGCAGAAAATGCAAAAGCTCTTTCCCATGCAAGCAGGTGAAAGAAAGCAACTACTAGGATGAGAAAAATGCCTCTTTCCTCCATGAAACAGGAGAGGAATAATAGCAGCTGGCACAGGTTAGGCTGACACAGTCGCTACCTTGTGTAAGTCCCTGGGTAAATGTGGGTGCTTGTAGGTGAACTAATGATAAGTTGCCTCATTTCCCCAGCACAAACTGAAATACAGGATTTGCAAAGTTTTATGCTGATAGTATACACATTTCCATATAGCCACGTGAATATTCATGAGTGGAAACTGCTCTACTTCTTAATAGCAGCTTATAGCCAAATGCCAACATTCTTATCCAGAAAAATCTCTCATTTAGCTGGGTGGGAGATCTGCCCAAACCCAGGCATTCAGGAACTGATTTTAAATGCATGCCACGGAAAACAGTTTCCTGTTCCTCTTCGCCTCCAGCACTAGATTAGCACTTAGAACCAAAATTCAATAGTGGCAACTGTATTTTTAATACCTTGGGGAGCTGCAAATAATCTGGCCCAGAACAATAAAAGCTCTTCCTCCAGAAAAATCCTCAGCTGTACCACAGAGCTTCTCCCATGGCTCGGTGTCTGCTCGCCGTACAACAGGCTGGGCTTGCTCAGCTGCGGCCCAGAACAGAGCCCTGAGGGGGTGGCAAATGGGAAAGTTGCAGGAGACTGGAGTTTGCACACTCCCTAGGTCCCAGGTTGCCGATTTGATCCTTCTGTATGGGAAAGGGCATTGGAAGTCGGAGCCGTTGGAAATGCAGGGTTTTGCAGGGGTTCCAAAGCAGCATTTCCAAAGCGAGCAGCTTTTCTCAGTTCACTGCTTTCCTTTGTCAGGCAGGGAGAAAGCAAGCCCTTCTTAATCACCCAAAGTCAATGAGGGGAACTGCCACCCTGTCACCCGATGATTAATTACTGCATCTGCAGGCAGGGCTGCCAGCAAACAAGTGGGCAGCATCCATGACGCACACGCAGCCATGTATTTAAAGGGAAATCTGTACAGGCACGCAGATAGCAGGGACCCAGGAGGGGAAGGGGGGCCTTACCCCAGGAAATCTACATCTGCCATCCAGCAGCTGCAAGATCAACAAAGCTCCTTCAGAAGAAAACAAAAGAATACCCTTAGGCCACCAAGGAAACTGTGCTATTATTCATCTTCTTCCCCGTGCAAGTATTCCATCTCTTCCCATCCAAATGTTCCCCAAATAACTCTTTCCATGGGTACATCTAAGTCACCGGTGGTGGAAATCCATGAAAGAAACACAACGGGAATCTTATTGTTTCACTGGGTTCTAAGAGCTCAGCCTTTGGAAAGACCTTTAAATACCACAACAGCAACTTTGTTTTCTCTAGCTGTAGGCATCAAGAGAACTAGGGGTTGATTAGTTGTGAAGATACAGCTCATATCCCGTGGATCAGGATCACTTCAGGATCACGGTACTGTTGGGTTGACAGGTGGACTTGATGGCCTTTCCCAGCCTTAATAGTCCTGTGATTCTCTCTGTGCCTTCCGAAACACACACAGCCCTGCCACAAAGAGGTGCCCAGGAGATTCACAGTGAGGGGCAGGTTAGGATTTCTTTCTTCTGAGCTACTGCAGAACTCCTTATGCTTAAAAAAAGAATAAGAAGATGTAGAATTAAACTCAGGAGGTTTTGAAGTATTACTTTGATATGACTATATCCTCTCCCAGGCTGGCACAGACCGAAGGGAGACGTGTCAGTTACATCCACTCCCCTGGGCCTGCCCCCTGCCTTAGACTACACAAGTGGGTGGCATTCAGTTTTCATTGCTCCTGTGTCCCAAAGCTGGAGGCATCTTTTTGTCTTAATGGCACATCGTGTTCCTTGACAAGACAGAGCTACTGCCCTGAGTGGGATTCTGTTCACACAGCAGCAGTGGATTAGAGATTTGATTTTCCTTTTTAACAAACCGGCACAGCAGATGGTGTTGGGGAAAGAAAATGCGAGCACCGCAGGGGGGGAGCAGAGCTTCCCAGCTCCCTCTCACAGAGGGGACAGCACTAGGGAGCAGATATATGCAGGCCAAGACATTATGAATGCTAGGTCCCATTTTCCATTTGCTCTTTCAGAGCAGAGAGCTCCCCATGTACCCCCTGCTGCCAGTGCTCTCCATAGCCTAGCCCTGAGACAAGTTCAGTGGCATTCTGGATTTCATGCCTGATGGGTTCCTGTTGCTGTACTGCCTGCCACATCCAAAAATGAAGTTACAACATTGCTAGGCTGTCATGGCTGCACTTTTTTTTCTGTTCAGATTTTCACAGTCACAAACTGCACCTATACTTAAGCAGCTAGTAAAGAGGGCTGACTAAATTCTATACCTACCTCTCTGATTCATCTTGATCACCAAGCTGACTAAACACCTAACGTGATCTCAATCTCAGCTGAGACTCCTTTCCCTAAGAAATGTGCCTGGCATGTGGAACAGAAAGCACATCTCTGCAGCACCCCTTCTGCTGAGAGCCCCAGGGGGCAGCAAGGAGCAGAGAGAGGAAAAATGTGCACTGCTCATTTTCATACTAGGAGTCTATCCATTTGGACATTTAGTGGAGGAAATTTGGGATGGTGCTGTCACCACTAGATCACAATAGCCACTAGTAGTGTGGCTCTCCACATCCCCAGTGTATGGCTCACCAAGAGACAGTATGTAGAAGCAGATGCCCTTTCTCCATCAAGTCATCATTTTCCTCCCCACTCACACACAAAATACAATGGAGGAAATTGCCACCTGTCCCTGGATAAAACAGCATAACATATTGACAATGTTTTCACTTCTTGGCCCTGACATCCACTCCCTATTGCAGAGTGTTTGATAACTGAAGTGAAAGGGAGGTGTCACACTTCACTTAACATCTTTTCTTTGTCCTGGGCACCCTTACACTGATTTCTTACAGCTAAGTAGCATCAGGAGGGCATTATCATCAGCAGTTCCCTTATCAGACAAAGTCACAAACCTACCCCAAAGTCACTGCATAGGTTGTTTCTTTTCACTGAGCAAAATATATCTCACTGCAGTTCTTTATATCAAGGTGTTTTGAAGCCTTTCTGTGCAGGATGCTTGACACTTAGTCGAGTGTCCTTTGGACTGGCTGCTGCTGTAAGTTACTTCTTTGGAACAAAATTTGTCTCTCTCAGAGATAGAGTTGGAAGAGGGAGATGGAAGATGGGTTTAACACTGCAAATCCCCCTGTATTTTGTGCACCAGAACGGGGGATGTCACTGCAAGGGTTCAGCCAGGGAGCAAGGTCCCCCTCTATATTTATGGTAGTAGCTAAGGGAAATTTTGCAAAGTCGTATAAAGAGGCCCATTTCCCCCAGAACAGTGAACCTGGAGTGCTGTACAGACCCAAGTGGCACTTCCTCCAGTCTTAGACCACCAGACACTTTGTGATGGGTTGAAGTTTCCCCCAGCGTTAACTTTAGCCAAGCAAGAGGCAAGACATAACTCTGAGTCAGTTCTTGCTTTCTCCTTGCAGGCAGTGATCATCTGCCAGCTTCTTCCTGCAGCACTACCCTTCTCCCTAAGCACCATGCTTTGCTGCAGTGGTGGAGCCTCAGCTCCTTACCCACTCCATACCTTGCTTTCTCCTTGCCTCTCCAGCTTGGAGGCATGGGAAGTGGCAGTTCTTGCAGGCAAACTTTCCTATGAAGAGATCAAATGATGGACCCTCTCCTCCAGCAAAGGGAGAGGGACTTCGTTATGCTCTTTTATTTCATTGCCAGACCAGTCAGGAGGATGTGTTACATCCTGAATTGTACAGATGGTAGGAGAAAATTCATAGCTGTATTCACATTCTCTCTCTCACACTCTGACTCTCCTCTTTTCTATTACTTTCCTGCTGGAGACTGAAGTTTTTTTTCCAGTTGGGTAACCTCTGGCAGTAGTCTCAGCCAAGAGGGTACTAGATGGAAGTGTACTGCACAGACAACAAGGGGAATGGTGGGGGGAGATGTGCAGGAAGTTATAGCAACAAGGAAAAGGCAGCTGCAGAAATACAAGGATTTCACCTCTGCTTCAGCAGCTGCCTCAGCAGACTATGGAAAAGCAAGAATTTTGTTCTGTGACTTGTTACCTGAAAAATAAATAGGGAGCAGGAAGAGTGCTGGGACTGGACATTTTTATGGATACAGAACTTCAGCTTAAGAAGAAGGTGCTCCTGACATCCCTGGAGGTGTTCAAGAGGGGATTGGACCTGGCACTTGGTGCCATGGTTTAGTCATGAGGTCTGTGGTGACAGGTTGGACTTGGTGATCTTTGAGGTCTCTTCCAACCTTGGTGATTCTGTCTGATTCTGTGTGTGTGACATGTTTCAGGAGTGGCTCCAGGGACTTTCTGGACACACATTTTTGGAGCGGTGTGTGTGGAAGCACAGCCCCATCAACTCACACACCGAGAGGTGCCTTTTCTGCACTCGCTTTGTGCATTGGGATGTCCTTGCTGGTTCTAGCTCTCTAGAACCGCATTGAGACTGGCCTTGTAAGAGAGTTTATTATGGAAAACTGCAGGAGCAAAGTAAGTATTTGCCAAAGAAGTTGCTTGGGTGAGACCTGCTTTATGCAGTTCCCACGGCAGTGAGCATAACGCATGGCCAACGCAAACCCCAATCTTGTAGGCACCTCTTACCTTATTGATGCTTCTGCTTGGTGAGCGCTAGAGTCACTGGTGAGGGGCAAAGCAGCTGCAGCTCTCTTGGGCCTTCTTCCCCAGGAAGCTGCAGCTGTCTTCAAGGAACTGAAGACAGCGGCTGGTGCTTTCAGACAGAAAGGCATCTGCTAATCGGAAGAGGGAAGGCAGCTCAAAGGACGTGATAATCACAGCCCATCACTAATGCAGATAACAACCCTTCTCAGTCATCTTCCTGACAGTGTAGCTTTTTCTGCCTCATTGGAGGCTGGGGAGGGGAACTGGGATAGTTATTCCTAGACCCAACCCGGGTTCTTTTTGTTTTTTTTCAAGCAGGAATCCAGATGGCTAACAATTTTGATCCAGGTGAACAGCTCATTTAGCAGTATCAGGGTGACAATTCAGCACTTTCAAGAGCAAACAGCAACTCAGAAGCAAAGAATAATAATAATAAAACATAAGGAAGAAAGCCATAAAGTAGTGAAATAGTGATGGATGTGCACCTGAGTCTTGCCCAGAAAATAAACTCATGAGTTTTAAGGGTCTTCAGATCTCTCCTGGATGTTAGGAGGAAGTTCTTCATGGAGAGAGTGATTGCCCAGTATTGGAATGGGCTGCCCGGGGAGGTGGTGGAGTCACCGTCACTGGAGGTGTTTAGGAGGAGACTTGATGGGTGCTTGGTGCCGTGGTTTAGTTGATTAGGTGGTGTTGGATGATGGGTTGGACATGATGATCTTGAAGGTCTCTTCCAACCTGGTCTATTCTATTCTATTCTATTCTATTCTATTCTATTCTATTCTATTCTATTCTATTCTATTCTATTCCATTCCATTCCATTCCATTCCATTCCATTCATTTATATTCTACTCTATTAATTCCTATTCCTATTCCTATTCCTATTCCTATTCTATTCTATTCTATTCCGTTCCGTTCTACTTAGAGGAAACCTTTACTCAACATACACCTGCATGTACACATGAATTAAAGAATAAAGCAACGGAACGGGCTTCCTAGAGTATTTCAGGACAAGGAAATGCTGCTGGTTTGTTTCTTTTCAGACCACATCTGTCATGCAAAATGTCAAGCACAGTTTGCAGAGAAAATCAAGCAGAAGCCAAAGAGGAAAAGAAGGTCTGAAGGTGAAAAAGCAAGTACCACTGAGGAGTGACAGAATGCCAGAGAGCAGGCCTCCTCCATGGCCCTGGCTGTTTATTTATTTGTATAGCTGCAAACTGAATATTGCAGCAGTGATTTAAACAAAAATAAATGAATAAACAAAAATCTTTATTTTAAGGCTGAGATTTACAGAGAAATAAATGGCACTGAAGTTGTTTATTGGAAACTTCCCTCCCCCTCAAGTTGCATATTTCACTATTCATAGGTTGGACTCAATGATCTCAAAGGTCTTTTCCAATCTGGTTAGTCCTGTCCCATCCTATCCTATTCTATTCTATTCTATTCTATTCTATTCTATTCTATTCTATTCTATTCTATTCTATTCTACTCCATTCCATTCCATTCCATTCCATTCCATTCCATTCCATTCCATTCCATCCTATCCTATCCTATCCTATCCTATCCTATCCTATCCTATCCTATCCTATAATTCTATTCTATTCTATTCTATTCTATTCTATTCTATTCTATTCTATTCTATTCTATTCTATTCTATTCTATTCTATTCTATTCTATTCTATTCTATTCATACTGTGTCCTTGATGGAGCAGAGAGAAACATGTAAGGAACACCAGAACTCAAAGAGCTGTCTTCTTTTGGAAGTTACTGTTTGTGCACATAAAGCTTTGCAGATTCAGGGTCTTCATTTGTTTCTTTGGGTTTGTGGCACAAATCTCCCCATTTGGCTTCGTTACTCAGCAAGAAATTAAGGCAAACCTTCTTTGGTAATGGGAGTAGGATGTTCTGAGAACATCTGTCCAAACAGCTAGGTACCATCCCAGCAGGACCTACTAGGCAGATGGAGGAAACCCACTGCTGCAGAGCTACAAAGGCCTCTCCTGGTTTCCACAGCTGTATATTTAATCACTGAATAGCTATACTGAGAGTCAGAATCTCTCCTCAGTACAGAGTCAGAGCAGTAAATGTGTGGATTTTTCCCTCTCATGTTGTTACTCTTAATTAAAACCTACGTGGGAACGGAATGTAACCCAGTATGATCATTTCCAGGAAGGGGAAGTATTAGCTAAGATCCTAACTCGTGGATGAACTCATCTTTTCCCATCATTGTGCTATGAAATGAGGTCTCTGAAAAGGTTTATTAGCTTAAATTTAGACCCAGCTGGTTCCATAGTAATGGGTCCCTCTTCACATCAGCTGTCTTCTCAGAGGGCAACGGCAATTAGAAAGCAGAGGAAAAGAAACACTACTGTATTTACATTCTTAATAGCATTGGCATGGTGCCCTGACTTCCCGTGAAATCTGCCTTAAGGATGGCTATTAAAAGTGCAACAATGACGGACAAAAGAGGGAAGACTCTCACTTTCCGGTGGCAGGTTTGCCCTCCCGCTGGCATGGCAGTGATCAAAGCTCCTCAGCTGCGGGGCTGTGCTGTGGTCACATCCCTCTGTGCTCCCCTGGGAGATACAGCAGTGGGTTGCTGTGGGGAAGACTTTCAGATTAAGAAGATGCTCTGAGCAACCTCATCTAGTGTGAGGTGATCCTGCCCATGGCGTGGAACTAGATGGTCCTTGAGATCCCTTCCAACCCTGAAAATTCTATGATGCTATGATTCTAAGCTGGAGTTGTCTGAGGGACAGGAGGAGCAGTAATTTGGCACCAGTCCTAGAGACAGTGGTAAATGCAGAAAGCACTATAAAGACCTCCCCTGACCCCAAACTAGGTATTTTTCTGTACTGCAAGGCTGCTCATTCACTGGCTGTGAGAAAAACCCAACCAAACAACCACCACACAACAAACTAGAACCCCAAACCCCATCTCTGAGCCACTGCATTCTCATAAATTAGTTTAAGATCTTGGACTTGGGGTTTCTAACAGTTCAGTTTCAGTATGGCTTCTTCACTAATTTTTGACATGCATTTCCAGCAGAAATCATGCCTGAGGCAGTGGGAGTAAGGAGCATTTATTGGGTACAAAGGGAATCAGCTCACTGAGTCATTTCTATAGCATGCAGGTAGAACTTGTCTGAAAAGAATAATAATAATAAAAAAATAATCAAAGAGCAATGTCCCATTCAGAATACCAATCTTATCATTACACTGAATAAATTAGACCCTAAGACAAATAAACATTCAAAGGTCAGTCTGCTGGTATGTGTGCCTAGGAAACTGCCTCTCTTATTCTAATAGAAACCAACAGAATGCAGCTTTCAGGAACAAAAAGGAAAATCTGGGATTTATCTTTTTTTTCTCTCTCCTTGTGTGCTTTCAACATTATTTAGATTTTGACAGAAATGCAGAACACAGTGCATCAAAAATTGCTACAAATGCAAGCAATCTCAAAAGATCAATAAACTGCTCAGTGGATCTGAGAGAGAGCAATCTAGCAACCTTCCAAAACAGCATCCTAATGTTGCATGTTAATTAAATATAGGTTCTCAAAAGCAAGTTAGCAGAACAAGTACAACTTAGCAGGCTGGGAATGCTGATTTCTCTTCTGTAACTGTGTTGTGAAGACACCTCCACAGATAATAGAATAACAAATTCATAGAGTCATAGAATCATAGAATCAATAAGGTTGGAAAATACCTCAGAGATCAACCTGCCACCCAAGACTTCATGACTAACTAAACCATGGCACCAAGTGCCACATCCAATCCCCTCTTGAACACCTCCAGGGATGGTGACTCCACCACCTCCCTGGGCAGCACATTCCAATGGCTAACAACTCTCTCTGTGAGAACTTTCTCCTCACCTCCAGCCTAAACCTCCCCTGATGCAGCTTGAGACTGTGTCCTCTTGTTCTGGTGCTGGTTGCCTGGGAGAAGAGACCAAGGAGAAGAGACCAAACCTCTCCTGGCTACAACCTCCCTGCAGGTAGTTGCAGAGAGCAAGAAGGTCTCCCCTGAGCCTCCTCTTCTCCAGGCTAAGCAACCCCAGCTCCTTCAGCCTCTCCTCATAGGGCTGTGCTTGAGGCCTCTCCCCAGCCTCGTTGCCCTTCTCTGGACACATTCAGGAGTCTCAATATCCTTCTTAAATTGATGAGTCCAGAACTGGACACAGGACTCAAGGAGTGGCCTAACCAGTGCTGAGTACAGGGGCACAATGACCTCCCTGCTCCTGCTGGCCACACTCTTCTGATGCAGGCCAGGACACATGGAGGACACAGGAACATAGGAATGACACAAAGAAATAATAATAGAAATGAGAGAAGAATAAGAAAGTGATGAGGGCTGAGCCATGCTGCCTTTTTTCCTCCCCATCCACTGGCAAAGAGCTTGCCCAGAGAAGCCCTCTGGGGTCCCAGTGACATCCACTTGCCCTGCGCCATCACATGGCCCCTGAGCCTAAGGTCTCCACAGATGCTCTCATTTAGTTGTTGCTTATTACAAAGCAAACTCCCAGTCCTTGTTCACCCACCCTTTGTGTTTTCTCCCATCTAAGGCACAGAACATATGTTCTCAGAGTTCCTTGGCTAAAATTGAATTTTTGAGGCAATCACCTTCAACAGAGCTGCTGATTGCAGCAGGACAGGGATTAGCTCCTGTGTGAACACCTAAAATAGCAGTTCCCCACCTTCACAGTAATAGTTGGCACATGCTGTATTCACTGCAGTTGTTGGGGGTGGGGGGGGGAAAGGGACACTATTTTCCTGTAGGGAACATCTCAATGGGTTTTCCAAAGGCTTTTTTTCCCCACAAACTTTGCATTTTCTCTAAATATTCCTAAGGAAATCAACCTTCAATACCTGTCACAGGAGGTCTTTTTAAAATCATCAGTCAAGGAGGAAGATGGCAGCAGGATGCACTGTGTAATGTTAGTGTCATTGTAAGATGTGGCCAGACTGGAGAATGCATCTCAAGAACCTCTGGCAGGACACAACTTGTGATAGATTCAAAGAATCATTTCAGTTGAAAACAACCTTTAAGATCATCAAATCCATCTAACTTTGTTGGAAGCTCTGGAGTGCTACAGCTCTCCCATCTACTCACACTTTCCCCTTTCCCTGGCTGGCTTTTCAGCTCTTTTCTGTGGCTTGTTTTCTGCTCTTTGCTGGTGAAGCCAGCCTGATGTGCAGGTGCTGGCAGTCCCACTGGCTCTGCACACAGCAGCTGGAAAATCTTTTCAAACTGCTTGGCTGTACATGTTGAGTCCATCTGCCCTCAGCCTTCTCCAGCCACCTGGTCTTTGAGCTTTTGTTGTTGTTCTTTGTGGGATCTGCTTTGTACTGGAAGGAATTCCAAAGCAGTGCTGGGCAAACCTGAGTCTCCAGTGACTGCACAGCTGTGTTACAGGTCGCAAAAGAGGAACAAAAGAATCATGTTGGACAAGCAGTGTCTGTGAGACTCACAGACTGTGCCTCAGGCTGTGAGGGCTGGAGATAGAGGGTACAATAACTGTTGGCTGGCTAGGCAGGACACCCATTTCATTAGTGCACTGGCAGCTCCCTCAGAGAAACACTGCAGACAACCAACCCATTAATTCACTTTTAAGTGGTATATAAAGAAGATAAATGGGCAAAGGGAGGAATATATGCAAACAGTTTCTTATTTCTGCTCCATTGGCCTGAGGTTTCAGCAGGTGCTGGCAGGTGCTGTCTCCTCCCCTTTCCCATGAACCTATGGGGGATGTAAAAGGAAAGGCCTTTAGAAAGGGTTTGTCAGAAGTGCTGAGCATTTCGAAATGGTCTAATAATAATACGTCAAAAATGTTCATCTAATGGCACCAGGGCAGATACAAGCAGCAAGGGCTCTGTTGAGTTATGCTGTGCCAGAGGCTAGTGAGGACATTGATGTCCCCATTTCCCAGGCAATTAGAGTAGCCTTCTTGAAAAACTACCATCTGGGAATGCCTGATAAAACTCAGGCAGGACACAGTGAAGTATATCTGCGGAGAACCCAGTGAGAAGGGTTTAAAGACCAGAAAACTGACAGGGAGGAGCAGACATTCAGTGCTGAGGGTCTGTCAGATATTCATGTACATGTCCATGTACCCTTTACCCCTTGAAGTACTTCATCAGCAGCTCTCCATTCCTAAGATAAGCAGGATGTTCTCGTGTGTAGGACATAGCAGTGTTGTGTTAGTCTAAGCACATCAAATTCTCTGGAGAACTCAAAGACACAGCTTGCCAGGCACCTTTCTGACACTTCCATATTGATCCCTGAGCAGCAATGAAAAATATTAATGCCTGGTTTTAAATTCCATGAGTGTGAAGGGGGGATGGGGTGGGGGGAAACAACAAAAGAACAAAACACAAATGCGTGGTCCAGAAATGGATGAATTGACTGAGTCTGAGAAGATTTTATATGCCAATCCACCAGTCTCAGTTCATGGTTATGACCAAGTTACCAAGCAAGAGACTAACATAATGCATCCAGGCTTGGAATCTCCTCCTAACCTAAGACACAAGCTGCAGTTGTGTTTGTTTGATCATCCTACTCCACACTCTCCTGAAGAGCTGAAATCTTCCCCTCTGAGCACGAGAACCAAAAGGGGACCATGAGAGGCCCTGTTGGGCAAAGCCTATGAGGGAAGAGCAGTCTGAAAGTGAAACTTCCTCCAAGTGGAAGCCTCCATAATTTCCTCCCAAATGGCTCCTCCTGAACTGAGGAATAAAAACTGCAAACTCAACAGAGGCATCTATTTTCCCTGAGGCAATGCACAGGAGCTGACCTTGCAAAAGCTCCTTTGTTTCGCTGTTACGGGTTTGCTGTTTTGCTTTGGTTCTGTTTTGTTTCTCGGGGTACCAGGCTGGCTGCCCAAACTGTCTCTCCTCCCAGAGAATAACAATCAACTTCCTAGTGCAACAGCTTTGTGTCATGAATATTGAGAAGAAGATCTGGCTAGCAGAGCTCACCAGCATTGAGCCTCACCCATTCAAACCAGGTGAAAGCGTTCAGAGGAGTTATGATGTCACCACAATATTTTTCAAAGGGAGGAACAATGATAGATTTTGATGACAAATAAACAGATTAGGAGAGATAACACTCAGTTACAGATATCAATATTCTTCTCTGGGAGGTGGACCAATTGACTACCTTTTTCTGGAAGCAGCATAGCCTGTACAACAAACATAAGAGCTGTAACAGTTATCTGGAATGGAATGGAATGGAATGGAATGGAATGGAATAGAATAGAATAGAATAGAATAGAATAGAATAGAATAGAATAGAATAGAATAGAATAGAATAGACCAGGTTGGAAGAGACCTTCAAGATCATCGAGTCCAACCTATCATCCAACACCACCTAATCAACTAAACCATGGCACCAAGCACTCCATCAAGTCTCCTCCTAAACACCTCCAATGTTGGTGACTCCACCACCTCCCTGGGCAGCATATTCCAATGGCCAATCACTCTCTCTAGGAAGAATGTCTTCCTAACATCCAGTCTGAACCTCCCCTGGCACAGCTTGAGACTGTGTCCTCTTGTTCTGGTGCTGGTTGCCTGGGAGAAGAGACCAGCACCCCCCTGTCTACAACCTCCCTTCAGGTAGGTGTAGAGAGCAATAAGGTCTCCCCTGAGCCTCTTCTTCAGGCTAATCAACCCCAGCTCCCTCAGCCTCTCTTCATAAGACTTGTGTTCCAAACCTCTCAACAAGTTTGTTGCCCTTCTCTGGACACCTTCCAGCAAGTCACCATCTTTCCTAAACTGAGAGGCCCAGAACTGGACACAGGACTCAGGGTGTGACCTAACGAGTTCTGTGTACAGGGGCAGAATGACCTCCCTGCTCCTGCTGGCCACACTGTTCCTGATGCAGGCCAGGATGCCATTGGCCCTCTTGGCCTCCTGGGCACCCTGCAGGCTCATGTTTCTTCTCTGCTATCTTGTAGCTGCTCTAACAAGAACCTTTTACCTTTTCATTCCATACCATCTTAGTGGAGGTCTTACATTAGTCCTTTCTCAAGAAGCCACCCTGCCCTTGCACGTTGTGTGCCTTCCAACGGTCACAAACATCTCCCTAACCTGGTTAGTACCCTCTAATTTAGTTATGACTGCTGATCTGGAAGACAGTGAACACAGTGGGCCAAGGAAGGTGTTTTTCTGCACGAAAGGTACTCAAACCATGACTATACCAGAAGATCTGCTTGCTGTGAGGTGTGAGATCCTGAGAAGAAAGGGGGGGTTAGCATCAGCGAAGCTCAGTTAATCTGAGAATCAGATACAAACATTTTCCTGTTAATGAAAGTCATCAAAACCCCACCCTTCCCACCCACTGGACTTTATCCCTCCACCAGGGACCCTACTTACTCTAGGCATTTTCTGCTTTCCTTTTTCTAAACCCTTGTGCTGCTGTTTGTGCTACTGCCAACACGAAACCATGACCCTGGAAGCAAAGCTGCTGTTCACTCTTTGCTGAAGTCAAAATGCAGGGCAGACTATGTGCAGGAAAGCTTGTCAAGCCTTCATTTAACATGATGGAGAGCCTTGCCAAGGAGAAACACTCCCTTATTCATCACTGTGTTGCTACCACCCTGCACAGAGACCCAAAATGGCTGCTTGGAGAAAGATAAGGTCTTGCTGGTGTTTAACCTTCCCTCCTGGGCTGCAGAGGAGGGAAACTCTGATTAACAACCACCAGCTTGCTGTGTGCTGGGGACTGAGCTCTGCCCTACAAAGATGTCCTCAGAGCCAAGATACCAGAAGTTATCTTGGCTTTGGTGCCCTCTGTAATTGCATTTTAAGGTGGCTGTTGTGTTTTCCAAGTGTGTTATAACTTCTGTCTGAACTATCGGCCTGCCCAGCTTGCTGGGCCCAAGATTACTTTGACCACTGAGTGACAAGAGAGATCAAGAGACTTGTCCTGAGGTGACAAGGCAAGACAGCAAGCCAAGAAACTGCCCCATCCCACCCAGAAGAACAGGCTGCTTCTTCAGTGGGCAAGTAGCACTGGCAAAACACTGCTGCCCTGGAGCAAATGTAAGCCTGGACATGATGGGTTAGGTGAGCTGTTTATTAGCCTTCTATCTAGCATAGGTGGTGAAACAGAGGTGGGAGATGAAGGTGGTGCTGGGTAGGTGTTATATAGCCTCAGGAGGAAAGAGAACAAAGCTGTGCCTGCCCTAGCTACGTGGGCTTGGGTTCTTGACCACTGCATGTCCCTGCTGCAAGCTGTTCTCCACCTTTGGAGGGGTCAAGCCAGCTTAAAACTGCCAGGTAGGACACAAGGCATTTACTGCAGAGAGTCTGACATGGTGTCTGTTAGCCTGAATACAATACAATACAATACAATACAATACACCAGGTTGAAAGAGACCTTCAAGATCCAAGCTTCAGCAAGTCCTCTGCTCATCAGTTCTTTGCAAACAAATGTGTTGGAATATTTTTGAAGCACCTCTGGGGGTTGTGTGGAGAGGACCGAGCTGCTTCCTAAGGGATGCTGGGATGTGGAGGTAGAAACTGGGTTCCTTTGGTGCCTGCTGGTTTAACTGGAGGTGGTAAAGGCCAACCAAAGAGATGGAAGGAAGTTTAAAGCTGGCCTCTGAGCTGCTGTGTGGCTGGAGGAATGCTAATGCCTGTGTGTCTGGTGTTGGTGGCAAGTGCTGGGAGGCAGGTGGCTTTGCAGGGACTCCCTATTGTGGCAGCAGTGAGCTTCTCCCCTCTTTTTCTGCAAGCAATTATTTTCTTAAAGGCACCAAGTCTGAGGTGGAGAAGTGGCATGGCAGAGGAGTTGGTTGGAGATCTCTTGAATAAATAGGTTTTGCCTTACAAAAAAACCCCACCTGATTTGGACAAAGCTGAAGCATGAGGTTGCCCCAGGGTGGCACACAGTGTTCCCAGGCATTTGGTTCTACTGCTTTGTTTCAGTCAGCTGCTCTGGTGGTTTGATGCCACGTTACTTGGGCTCCATCAGTGGCATTGGCATGAGGACTGAGGAGTATTTCTACATGAGTAAAAAAAAAAAGCTTTGGTTGATGTATTGTCAGATCACAGCCTTCAGCTGCACTCATGCCAGACCCCTGATTCATCCCACTGCTTGAATGAAAGGTGAAGAGGTCTGGAAAGGCTGATGCTGGGGAGTGGGCACACATTTGTGCTGCTTCATACACTGGGACGTTACTGGACTTGTATTAGCTTCACAGCAGCAGCTCTTTGTCTCCTAAGTGCTGTTTACATCTCTTAGTTCTAGAGAAGCCAATAATTCAGTCTTAGTTGACAATAATTGTAGAGCACTGTAATGAGTCTCTCAAACTACAATGAAACTAGTCAGCTAATAGCTGCTGAAATCCCTTTCTGTGTAATGCTGGAGGTACCTTGGAGAGATGAAATAGAGATTCTTTGCTCTTTATTAAAGTTTTATGGTAAGAGCTTTGGGGTTTTTGGCTCAAAGCCTGGTTTTGGGGTGTTTTAGTGCTTTGGGTTTTGTTTTTTTGGTTGTTGGGGTTTTTTTTTTTGTCATTCTGGGGAAAGCTTCTAAAAACTGCAACTAAGTTTTTAAAGCTCTTTATGTATCTTAAAAACACATTTTTCATGTTAACTTGCAGCCCTGGAAAAATGAGTCAGTTGTTTTCTTCTGTTGAACAGAAGAGAGTGGCCAAGGAGGGCTTTAAGCATCCTACCCACAGTTTCTTCATGGACATCCTACCTGCTTCATGCTTTTACATAAGGCTTTGGTGCTCTTGATGACCTCAAAGGTCTTTTCCAACCTGATCTGATCTATTCTATTCTATCTATTCTATTCTATTCTATTCTATTCTATTCTATTCTATTCCATTCCATTCCATTCCATTCTATTCGTACTGTTACTGGTAAAGTCTCCCAGGGTGGAAGTGCATACTGGCTCAGGGTATGGGCAAAGCCATGCTGTGTTAGGGTGATGATGATTATTGTTAGCAGGGCTTACTGAAAGCCAGCTGGGTACCACTGTAATGTCACTAGATGGTTTTGATTTGTGTCATACCCTCTCCTGAGCTGGTAGAGAACACAGGCCTGCCTGTAAACTCCCTGTGTCATCCAGATGCAGTTTAGGACTCTCACTGATCTTTATTGCAGCTTGCTAACATAAGAAATCTCATCAGCAGTGTGCAGTTCTGTCACACAAGCCTTGACCACTGTTGTGGCTCTACTTGCTACAAAACTATCCTCCACACAACTTCAGGCTGGCAGCATCCAGGCATCCTGGCCTGCATCAGCAATAGTGTGGCCAGCAGGAGCAGGGAAGTCATTCTGCCCCTGAATTCAGCGCTGGTTAGGCCACACCTTGAGTACTGTCTACAGTTCTGGGCCCCTCAATTTAAGAAGGACATTGAGACTCTTGAATGTGTCCAGAGAAGGGCAACGAGGCTGGGGAGAGGTCTGGAGCACAGCCCTGTGAGGAGAGGCTGAGGGAGCTGGGGTTGCTTAGCCTGGAGAAGAGGAGGCTCAGGGGAGACCTTCTTGCTCTCTACAACTACCTGAAGGGAGGTTGTAGCCAGGTGGGGGTTGGTCTCTTCTCCCAGGCAACCAGCATCAGAACGAGAGGACACAGTCTCAAGCTGTGCCAGGGGAAGTTTATGCTGGAGGCGAGGAGAAAGTTCTTCCCAGCAAGAGGAATTGGCCATTGGAATGTGCTGCCCAGGGAGGTGGTGGAGTCACCATCCCTGGAGGTGTTCAAGAGAGGGTTGGACGTGGCACTTGAAGCCATGGTTTAGTTAGTCACAAGGTCTTGGGTGACAGGTTGGACTTGCTGATCTCTGAGGTCTTTTCCCACCTTATTGATTCCATGATTCTAAGCCAACAAAAATCAGTGGCAGAGACCCAGCTGAAAAGTTATTTCAGTAGTAGTATCAAGCTCACAAATAAGCTGGAGAAGGGCATCCACCTGTGGACGGAATTTGCCTCCGGAGCTCTGGGTGGATGGGATCTTTTCAGTGAGGCTTACTGTAATGACGAGTTGCTTTTCTGGGTGAGGGCACAGAGTGGCTTCCTTGGCAGGTGGCAATGACCTGGCAGCATCTTTGCAGAAGAAAAGGTTGCATGTAGAAAAGTTTTCTGACTATTGGGTTTGGAATTGGGGTGGCTGAAGGAGGTAATGGATTCTCCAGGTGAATCTCTTACCCTGAGTTTGTGCAAAGAAAGAGCCTGAGGTCTGTTTTGGGATACGCTGCTTGAGCTGTGGAGGGTTTAGAGGGTGAGGCTGGCGGAAGGGATACACTTTGCTTGGAGAATGGATAGTCAAGATGGTTGCTGGCAAGTTTTGTCACAATGTGCTGTTACCAGTTGAAGCTTTATTATTTTTCTCCCTGAGTCTTCCTTTTTCTGGACCTTGATTCTCTGTTTTGAAAGATAGGGCATATCACTTTGTGCAGGATACTCAGAAAACAATCTAGCGTTCTCTGGGATCCTCAACTGGAGCTCAGCTCTGTGGCATTGCTCTCTTCAAGAGTTATTCTGGCTATTTGAGCCTGACCCTGATTGCTGTCAACAGCAGTTGGCAAGAGTGTTTTATCTGCAGCTATAATCTGTTCCTTGTCACTGGAGCATTAGCAGACAGAGTTTCTCAATTCCTCCTTTGCATAAAATGCTTTCTCAGAAGTCCTGAAAGCATTTTTCCACCTCTCAATGTTATTTAGACAAAGTGTCTTTGCATACCTTGTGTGAAGATTGGGGCACTGATCTCTGCTAGCTTTCATATAGGCTGTGGGAGTAGGTAAGTGTAATAAAAGCCTCAGAGCTTCCTAATGGAAATTTCTGCACACAATGGACAGTAGACAGAAGGGAATCTGCTCAAAACACTTTTCAGCTGAACACTATGTTAAATGACTTTGAAATTTTGGCCTTTACCAAGATTCCTTTATTTTTCTTTACTACTTCTCACATCCTTGTGGTGGAATTTTGCCCCAGCAAAGAGAGAATTTCCCAGCCCCTCAGACACAAACAAAAGAAGCCAGAGTCGTCATAAATTATGTTTGAAACCATATGCTTCAACTCTGTACCAAAGTAAAGGAGCAAATTGAATCACAGAATCATCAAGGTTGGAAGAGACCTCAAAGATCATCAAGTCCAACCTGTCACCACAGACCTCATGACTAAACCATGGCACCAAGTGCCACATCCAATCCCCTCTTGAACAGCTCCAGGGATGGGGATTCCACCACCTCCCTGGGCAGCACATTCTCTCAGTGAAGAACTTTCTCCTCACCTCCAGTCTAAACTTCCCCTGGCACAGCTTGAGACTGTGTCCTCTTGTTCTGATGCTGCTTGCCTGGGAGAAGAGACCAACCCCCACCTGGCTACAACCTCCCTTCAGGTAGTTGTAGAGAGCAAGAAGGTCTCCCCTGAGCCTCCTCTTCTCCAGGCTAAGCAACCCCAGCTCCCTCAGCCTCTCCTCATAGGGCTTGTGTTCGATGCCTCTCCCCAGCCTCGTTGCCCTTCTCTGGACATGTTCAAGTGTAATCAATAAGGCTGGAAAAGACCTCAGAGATCATCAAGTCCAACCTATTACCCAACACCTCATGACTAACTAAGCCATGGCTTCAAGTGCCACATCCAATCCTTTTTTGAACTCCACCAGGGTTGGTGACTCCACCACCTCCCTGGGCAGCACAATCCATGAAGCGTGGATGCAGCATTGTGGGGTCAGTCTGAACCCGCTGCAGACACTGCTTGCTGAGTTCCTAGCAGGTAAATCTGCTCTCTGACAGGCAACCACACTGCCAAATCGGTTGTGTGGTGTAACTGGGGGAAAGGGAAAGCCTTGCCTCTCGTCTATGCAAATTGCAAACTCCACAGGCAGAGTAATGTTGAGTCTGTGCCCCTGCATGGCTGTTTCCCTCATCTGGAACATCAAAGTGTCTTATTCCCTTTTTCCCTTCTTTTTTTTGGTGGTGATGTTCCTCTGCTAACTGCCAAGCTTTACACTGTGAAAAGAATAAGAAACATTAGGAATCATTTGTTATTCAATAGGACTAATGGCAAGTGAAGAGAATGATTTGTTATTCACACACTTATTTAAGGGTAAAACACTGAGCAATTTGATAAGCTAATTCCTACAGGGAGTAAAGAGCTGAAAACTTGAACTATTTGGAATTGGATTTTGTTTTAAAATGTGATTTCTCTACTGAGCAGTAGAGCTCTGAAGCACAGATCACTGTGCTCAATGATTTCAGCCTAGACTTAGTTTGTCATAATGCAATACCGGAACAGCATTGTAGGCTGTAAAATAATCAAGTCAGACCTCATCCATGTGTACGTTAATACTGCCTCCAAATGATCCCTCTGAATCCATAGGCTTCAGTGGTCTTGGTCAAGAGGAATTAGATTGCAAATATCTGTAGGCTACATAGGAATTAGAGACTGTCTAGAATCCTGTTTCTCTGTTTGGGAGCATCACTTTGTTGCGGAGGTTGCTTTGGTTCGGCCCGGGAGCAAACAGCTTTTCCCTGGGCATGGGAGATGGGGAGGAAGCGCTGGTGGATCATCCTCGTTTGCTCCCCTCTTAAGTGCCCAATGAGCCATACTTCTACCCCTGTGAGTGGGAGAGGAACCTGAAAAAGACCTCCTAGAAATGTTGATTACATTAAAGGCACCTCCACACAAAGGGGGTTATGGGGTTCACAGGAGAAATCCTGAAGGGTACCACTTGAGGAAGAGCTTTTGTTAGCTTATATTAACTTTGCCTTTAGCTTCTCCTTTGCTTCTTATGCCTAGGCACAGAAGCTAATTATCACTGAAATTGAAGTGAAGAAATTTTATGCCTCTAGAAATGTGTGTATTTCCAGGAGCTACAAACTGTAGCTACTGACTTTAACATTTATTCTTTCATTGACATTTAGGGCTGAAATCAGCATCGAGGCTTCCAGTGAATCTATGGGTGCAAGTTTATATTTAGACTCCTTGCAGAGGAGCCCTAAGGCTCAATTCCAAACTCCATCTTCACAAAGAAAATGCAAGCATGTCCCTTGGCATAGCTGGAGGCCTCTTCCCAAAGAAAGAAGGACCCCAAGGACCCAAAACATTTCTGTGCCTTTGTATGCTGCTGGTAGGCTCCTTTCTGGCTGCCCCAGCTGCAGTGTAAACAGATTAACTACTCTGGGAGCATCAGGTTCTTCAGGAAGAATGTCCTAAAATGCTAAGTAGGAAACCACTACAGAGTTCAGCTGAGGGCCATGAAGATGATTAGGGGATTGCAGCATTTCTCTTAGGAGGAGAGGCTGAGGACTGGGAAAGAAAAGTCTGAGGATAAATATTACAAATGCATATAAATATCTTAGGGGTGGAAGTCATGAGTATGGGGCTGGGCTGTTTTTCGTGGTGCCTGGTGATAGCATAAGGGCCAGGGGGGTACAAATTTGAACACAGGAGGTTTTGCTTGAACTTGAAGAAAATCATCTTTACTTTGAGTGTGATGGAGCACTGTACCAGGCTGCCCAGAGAGGCTCTGGAGTCTCTTTCTCTGGAGACCTTGAAAAGCTGCCTGAATGCCACTCTGGGCAACCTGACCTAGGTGTACCTGCTTAGCGTGGGGGTTGGACTACATGGTCCAGAGGTCCCTTCCAACCCCTACCATTCTGTGGTTCTGTAATGCCATCACCCCTTAAGTATCATATGTTTTGTTTGCTTTAGACTCAGGCTCTCCCCATACCAGCAATTATTGCTGTCCCCTTCTGTTGTTAGAAAGTGTTGGTCAAACAAAAAGCGTTCTCATGGCAGCAGCTCAGCTAGGGAGGCTTTCTGTTTGATCAGAGCCTCTGGGGAGTGTAGACAGGTTGGACCTTGAAGATCATCAAGTCCAACCTATCACCCAACACCGTCTAATCAACTAAACCAAGACAACAAGTGCCCTGTCCAGTCTCTTCCTAAACACCTCCAGTGATGGTGACTCCACCACCTCCCTGGGCAGCACATTCCAATGGCCAATCACTCCTTCTGAGAAGAACTTCTTCCTAACATCCAGCCTAAACCTCCCCTGACACAGCTTGAGACTGTATCTTCTTGCTCTGGTGCTGGTTTCCCGGGAGAAGAGACCAATCCCCTCCTGGCTACAACCTCCCTTCAGGTAGTTGTAGACAGCAATAAGGTCTCTCTGAACCTCCTCTTCTCCAGGCTAATCAACCCCAGCTCCCTCAGCCTCTCCTCATAGGGCTTGTGCTCCAAACCCCTCCCCAGCTTTGTTGCCCTTCTATGGACGCATTCCAGCAACTCCTTTCCTAAACTGAGGGGCCCAGAACTGGACACAGGACTCCAGGTGTGGCCTAACCAGTGCTGAGTACAGGGGCACAATGACTTCCCTGCTCCTGCTGGCCACACTCTTCCTGATGCAGGCCAGGATGCTGTTGGCCTTCTTGGCCGCCTGGGCACACTGCAGGCTCATGTTCAGCCTACTATCAACCAGTATCCTCAGGTCCCTTTCTGCCTGGCTGCTCTCCAGCCACTCTGACCCTGGAGTGTTTCCACACAGGGATCCTGCCCAGACCAGGGGCGTGCATGGCGCAGTGTGGTGCTGTGGAAGGTAAACTGAGCCTCGCTGTGCCGATGGCTGCAGCCCTGAGCGCCGCCAAGTCGCTGTGCTGTGAGCGGCCACTGGGGGACTTCCTTCTGCTGCCATCCAGCGCATTAGCTTCCAGTAGCTCACTCATGTTTATTTATATAAACTAAACCTGCGAAAACAAGGCAGTATGTCAAAGTCAAATTACTTGGTGTGCCTCTCCTCCTTCAGCAGGAAAAGATGGGGCTACTGTACTCATTCATCTCCTTCTCGTTCATTGCGAAGTAACACAATTAGCGGTGAGAAAAGTCTGCCAATGCCATGAATAATCTTAGAGATCTCTGAGCAGTAAAGCATGTTAATTAAATTGGCATTGCAGCAGGAGCTTGAGTTAGCAGGCTACCAGAGGCCTTTTGGAGGAGTGTTTCTGTCCCTACATACTGCTCAAAAGACTTCCCAAGCCTCTGCTCGTTTGGCCAGGTTTCTGGGTGTGTGCCAATAGCTCTTCACTGCAGCGCAGCTGTCCCTGATCTGCACAGCACCGTGGTCAGAAACAGATGTAGATTATCTTCTGACTTTATTTCCCCCCTGTCTATGGGATATACATGTTACTGCATGGGTTTTACTCTAGAATCTCCCACTTCTACAACCTGTCCTTACATATTTCCCCCCTCTTTTGCTAACCGTGGGACTCAATAGGTACAACTCAAAGCTGGCAGACCCCTTGACACTGATCTTATGGGACCCACCATCTAGATTTCTTCTTTGTATTAATGTCAACAGAAATGATGCCACAGAATGCTGAAGAGTCTTTGTGCTGCCATCACAAGCCTTTACATTCAGCTCTGTTGTTTACCTCCAGCTGAATAAAGGTAGATGCCTTTTGGGATCTTGCTTTAAACCTTGTCAGTTCTGTGTTTGCAGGAACTTACATCACTTACTCTGGGCCTTGAACAAACCAGAACATCTTATCTGGATGTAAAGCTGTGTTCTGGCTTATGGATGAGATACCTCTAACCCTGATTCAGCAGTATAAATTAGAAGCAGCTCTGTGGAGGTCAGAAGTGCAGTGAAATAACAAATTCCAGTGCAAGAGGAGAGAGAGATAAAGGCAGTGAGTTTTTAAGGCCTGTGGAGAATAGCTTTAAAATGCAACATTTTCTGTGAATGTTGACTTCTGTGAATATTAATTGCAGTAATTAACTGGCTGTCCCTTCGTTGTGTGACTGCTTCTAAAACCACTTTGAAAAGTCAAGTCCTTGGGTTTTCTGGATCTTCAGCAGCCTGCCCTTGCTCCTCAACCTTGCTCCTGCCACTTCTGTGAGCAGAGTGTCTGCACAAGTCACTGTCAGTGAGCATCTCATTATTGAGGATGCACCTCCTGATGTTATGACAAAACCCTTTGGAGCAACATGCAACCTCTTCACATGAGATTAAGACAAAGCCTTGCCTACAGGTGCCATGTATTGTCTGAGATACCAGATGAATTCTCAGTATTGGACAGGGGAACAGACCTGGCACACTGCCTACTACTCCCATGTAGGGCTCTGTCCAACCCCTTCAGCATCCAAGGGCACCTCTTCTTCTGTTCCATCTTGAATGCTTTGCTTTAAAGGCTGTTGGAACTAGCTCACAGGGGGGAAATCATTGTGCCTCTTTTCCTCTAAAATGGATCTGTAGGAGGTTGGATGTGCTGAACTAGTACATTTCTAAGGACAAAAACTCCTAATGTTTTTGAAGATTTTCTTTTTCCCCTGTTACCATGTTGCCAAGCAACATTTTTACAGTATCAGCAGCTGGGGAAGCTAAACTCCAAATGTCTGAAAATGGATTAAAGGAGAAGAAAGGAGGCCCCTATGTTATCTTTTGGTTATACCCTTGCCCTGCTGCGAAGGTATACCCCTCACTCCAATAGAAGACTCCCAAATTACTATAGTAGAACTTGGATTTGTTAATCTTCATCTGCCTTTAAATGTATTACCTGAAAGTGGTGCTAGAAAGAGGTGAAAGTCTTTGCTTTCTAGCTAGTAGATTCTGAAATAATAGGGCTGGGACAGATGAGAAGTCCTCCAGTACTTATTGCAGTGGGAGGCCAGGGGCTGTTATCCCACCAGTTGCAACAGGATGGTGAGGTGACACGAGTCAAAGCTTCCACTTACAAATCTAGAGCACGTTTGAGCCTGTACTCCAAAGCCCCTCCCAACTCCACAGCAAGCAATAACTGTTTACTCCTGCTATGGAATGAAAGGAGGCGAAGAATGATGCGATGCCTGACTCCCGTGCCGCTGCCAGCTGAACCTGGTCTGACTTAATTATGATAGCCTGAGGCATGCAGCAGACTCCTGACACTGCTTTTGGCATTTCTAGGGAAGTCTTTTTGTCTGGTACCACTTGTATGGGTAGGACACTGAGGACCCCAAGGTAGCGAATGCTGCTCGAACACGCAGCAGCAGAGACTTCTTGCTCTGCAACGCTGAGTCAACCTTATTCCCAGACTTTTTGAAGGGCATGCATTACCATAACACCTAGAGGTTGACAAAGTTCAGTCCCACTGGGCTAGCAGTGTGCCATTTTATAATGAAAATGGCTTCTGCTCCAAGGAATGTATATTCAAAGGTGTTATGCAGTCAGCTTTGACTCTCAGCTTCTGCTTAACTTTAAGCCTAAAATATTTTCTCATCGAGGTCTAGAATCCATACTGAGACTCTGTCTCAGGTGGCCTGCTAACCACTCAGAACCTAATGAGGATGAAGAAGAGCTGGGCTTTGGAGCTTCACCTCTTGTTTCATAGTCTGAGTGAACTGTTTGCTCCATCTAGGGCAAAGGGAGTTCTCTCTCTTTGAGCAGATAAACTGAAAGTGATAGAATTTGAAAAGACACTTGGATCAACACAGGTGATGGGGCTTCCAGTCTTGTGCATAACTGGGGGCAGTAGACAGCCAAATAACCTCTAACAAAGTAAGAAAATGCTCTGAATGAAATTTTAAGGGTAAAAAAACCCTGCCAAGACTTCAGTTATAGCTGAAGGTATCTTAATCTCAAAACCATGGAAGAAATCCACTTAGGACATTGTACAGTGACTCACTGGTGGAACTTGTCTGGACAGTAATATACATGCATGAAATGTTTCTGAGACTTCAACCCACTTCCCAGTCACCAAACTACAGGTAACTTTTCAGCTGATGGTAAAGAAAGTTCCCCATTATCTCTAGGAGCCAGTTTAGGAATGGTGAAGACCAGAAATCACTACTTTTTTTTTTTGTAGAAGAGTTGCTTGAAGACATTTCAAAACCACAGGAAGGATTTCCTTCTACCTCTTTAGTGTCAAAAGCTGAGGCTGCTGTAAATGCAGTTAGTAGAGTCCTTTTCTGTTTGACTAGACAGGCATGTCAAACTTCCTCTAGAGCACATTAACCCTTTGTGGTGTGAAGACCTCTGCAAGCAAGCTCAGGAATAGATTTTTTTTCCTTTTGGTAACTTCTGGCAAGCTGGCAAGGGGAACTTGTTTCTCTTCTGATTTCTTATTTGCCTCTCTTGAGTCTTGTGTCCAGTTCTGGACCTCTCCATTTAGGAAAGATGTTGAGTTGCTGGAACATGTCCAGAGAAGGGCAACGAAGCTGGGGAGGGGTTTGGAGCACAGCCCTGTGAGGAGAGGCTGAGGGAGCTGGGGTTGCTTAGCCTGGAGAAGAGGAGGCTCAGGGGAGACCTTCTTGCTGTCTACAACTGCCTGAAGGGAGGTTGTAGCCAGGTGGGGGTTGGTCTCTTCTCCCAGGCAACCAGCACCAGAACAAGAGGACAGTCTCAAGCTGTGCCAGGGGAGGTTTAGGCTGGATGTTAGGAAAAAGTTCTTCATAGAAAGAGAGATTGGCCATTGGAATGTGCTGCCCAGGGAGGTGGTGGAGTCACCATCACTGGAGGTGTTTAGGAAGAGACTGGATGGGGTGCTTGGTGCCATGGTTGAGTAGATTAGATGGTGTTGGGTGATAGGTTGGACTCGATGATCTCAAAGGTCTTTTCCAACCTGGTTTATTCTTTTCTGTTCCTTTCTTCTCAACTTTATCTAAACTGTTGCAATATCCCTATTGCTGTGTGAAGAAAAAAACAAAAGTGAGAGGGGTTAATAGTTTCTAGAGACCAGATTCTCCTGGGGTTTTAACCATTAAATGTTCAAAGCACAAAGGCAATTTAAAACTTCTTGACAGGGGAAAGGTAAGAATACTCTTTAGAGGTTTCATTGTCCATGTCAGTGACTGCTGCTAAAACATTCTGAGCCATAGGTGTTGCCTTTTTGGTGTCAGAGCGCTCACATTTTCTGCCCATAACTTTGGGAATAGACCATGGAACTCTACCAGCAGGGGAGGAACATAACAAAAGCAGTAGCCTCCTCCTTCTGAAGATTACATGTGTTAGTGATGCCTCTCTCCAGGCAAACTTTCTCCTTTCAATCCCAATTCCTGCAGTTCTCAAATGCTCTGTCCCTATTCCACTTCTGGGTCAGTGCTGGTTGCCTTGAGAGTCACTATGCCAATTGGCCAGGGAAGGAGGTGAGGGATGCCCCACCAAATGGCAAATAGTGCTTGTCTCTTGTTTCACAAGATCTGAACCCAGCCCTGGACAAACTGTTGTGTGAAAACATCTTCTAGCACTAGGAGCTGCAGTGCTCTAAAGATAGAATTGTCTCTGCAGAATCCAGCCATGGGTCTGTTCTAACTGATGACTGTAATGTATTCATACTTTGGTTAGCTTCTGGGGGGAGCATTGCCACTTCTCTCTTACTCAAAGTGATTATTGTTAATTAAATATTTGCCAATTTATTCCTTGGGGCTTTGGGGTTTTTTTTCCTAATACAATGGAGACTGATCTCCAGCACACATACCCAGGATGGTAACTGAGGACTTAATCCAAAGCCTTAGTGCAAGGAGTTATGCAAAGCAATATTAGGCTAAGGATTCCTACTGGATTTGGCAGGTGCTGATTAACACTTGGAAAGGGAATTTGTGGCTAAGGTCCTCTCAGGTCTGACCTTCTGCAATTCTTAGCTCCTGGACTAGAGTTCAGTATAAGGTATAAGTTTGTTTGGCCTGCTCTAAGCTTCATTCATTGCCCACTCTCTTTGCACACGTAGTAGCTGTGTGATCCACAGTGACTACATCTCTAAACTTGGAAAGGGAAAAATCTATATTCAGAAATGTGGCTACAGGCACTGCAGAAAGAGCTTCAAAATATCTTATGACATAACAGTGATGCTATATCCTTTAGAGCCATGCAACCTGGTGAAAACTGGGCCAAGGTCTCCTGTGGTTTGGGTGAATCACTAGCTTTAGGATATGATATTTCTGTTCCACATTTGACCTAGACCAGAAGGAAAAAACATACATTACTTATTCAGCTGGGCCTGAGCTGAAAGTCAAACTGTTGGTGCTAGTACATGGGAAACATGAATATGCTATGAATGCAAGGCAGAAACCACTGTGTGAGGTCATGACTGAGTACAACCATGCTACTGGAGTTGAGCAGCGTGCTTTCCCCAGCCCTCTTTGCTAAGCTTAATGCAGCCAAGTTTTCTGGTGTAGAAGGATCTAGGGTATTAGAGACTAGGACCATTTATTGACACTAAAATCATCCCAGACCTCCTAAGGGTGAAGACTATCTCAGTCTCTGCCAAAGTGTTTATCTGGAGCGCTTTTCTGGTACATGGATGCTGGAGTCATGCTACATCAAGCAGCATTTCTATAGCTGCTCAGGAAACAAACGTGAGGCAGAGTTATGCCATGGACATTGAGACTCCTGAACGTGTCCAGAGAAGGGCAACGAGGCTGGGGAGAGGTTTGGAGCACAGCCCTGTGAGGAGAGGCTGAGGGAGCTGGGATTGATTAGCCTGGAGAAGAGGAGGCTCAGGGCAGACCTTCTTGCTCTCTGCAACTACCTGAAGGGAGGTTGTAGCCAGGTGGGGGTTGGTCTCTTCTCCCAGGCAACCAGCACCAGAACAAGAGGACACAGTCTCAAGCTGCACCAGGGGAGGTTTAGGCTGGAGGTGAGGAGAAAGTTCTTCCCAGAGAGAGTTGTTAGCCTTTGGAATGTGCTGCCCAGGGAGGTGGTGGAGTCCCCATCCCTGGAGGTGTTCAAGAGGGGATTGCATGTGGCACTTGGTGCTATGGTTTAGTAGTCAGGAGGTGTTGGGTGACAGGTTGGACTTGATGATCTCTGAGGTCTTTTTTCACCTTATTGATTCCATGATTCTATGACTAGAAGCTGGGATCAGTCATGGGATTGGTGGGAGATTTCAGTGGGGAGATTTCTAAACTATTTATCAGCACTCTGGAGAGGAGCCGAGGGCTGAAGTGGCAACATCTGCAGGGTGTATAAAGAAACACTGCAAACTAGATCAGCTTTCAACAGTGTAGCAAATGCTATTCAGGGCTAGCTGGGTCTATTGCTAAATGCACCAACCTGCTTTCAGGCTGGACTCTGCTCATAGCTGCCTCAGTGTTGAGGTGCAGCAGGAGCAGACAGCAAACAGAATGAGAATTTTATCAGGATGGGAATCAAAATGAGAACTTTATCAGGACTGGAATCAGAATGAAGGAAACTCTCCTGGATTAAATGAAATTCACTTCAATCTATTCACTAATTCACTTTTGATCTATTTGTCAGAACATTACAGAATGCATCCTGGAGGTCTCCAGATGAGAAAACCATTTACTGCAAACCCACCTTCAGGCAACTGCCACTTTGTCTTCCTCCAGTGGCTGTTCCATATGGCTGTGATTAATAATGGTCAGAAAGGATAACAGTGGTGATCTCAGGAATGAAGTAAGGCCCTTTAATGAAAGCAAATCAGCTTTTAATTGAGACTTGCTGAAATGGGGTGATACAGTTTGTGCATGTAAACTGTAGCAGATTCTTCCAAAGACACACTTACTGGGAATTAATCTCCTGACAGATGTGAAGGCCAAAACTGTGGATGTAAACTGGAGGTGAGCTGGCTCGCAGCACCTGCTGCACTCCTGCTGCATGTCCTGGGCTGAACCCCACCTATGCCTAACCTGCTTCTGTCTCCACAGCAGCAGTTGTCTGCAGGCATATCTGTACAAGTGCAGCCACTTGCCAGCACACACCATGGACTTCTGACATCTGCCTGAAATCCTAGAGTTGACTGGTTAAAGTGTTTGCATCGAAGTTAATTTCATGCTTGTAGTCAAGGATGAAATAATCAAATTGCTGCTAAAGCTTTAAAACCAGCGTGTGACAGGATCCTGTAGATCCTGTTTTGTCCCCAGAGCCCATAAGTGGAACATGGGCAATGTGCTGTGGTGACCTGTGTTTCACTACAGATGGCTGGTTGTTGCTTGCTGCTGGGAACAGCACCATTGCTCCCAGTGTGACCAGCACAGATGGGTACAGAGCTGTCAGGGGAACTCAACCATCCCCACTCACGGCTAAGCAGCCTGCTGCTGGAGCATCCCCAACTCCTACCAGCTCAGTGAGCAGGATTAGACTGGATTTCAGAAAATGCAAATGCTCTGTGTAGCCTCATTCCCACTCTCTTACTTGTGTAACTCCAGTGGCTGCAGTCCACATGCTGCCAATAGCAAATAGAAATGATCAAAGACTTCCATTAATAATGAAAACTTTCTTCACTACGTGCTCAACATTCAACATCTGACTCCCCTAAACAAGGCTTTTGTGTAGCAGGCAATAATGGAGTGAGATTGTGTTATTTTTCAGATGTGTTAGGAAGCTGCTGGCAGATACAGAGTTATCAGATTGCCCTGGCATTTTTAATGTAATTCTCACAATGCTTCTTAGAAATGTGCTATTAACTTCATTTTGTAGATGAATAACCAAGGTAAATAGAGTGATAGCAGATAAGCTCTCATGGGGCAATGGCTTCAAACTAGAAAAGAGCAGATTTAGATTGGATATTAGGCACAGGGGCTTTACTGTTAGGGTGGAACAGGCTGCCGGGGGGGTGGTTGGGGCCCCATCCCTGCAGATATTCAAAGTGGACTTTGACAAAGCTCTGGGCAGCTTGATCTAGTTGAGGATGCCCCTGCTGACTGCAGAGGGAGTTGGACTAGATGACCTTTGGAGGTCCCTTCCAACCCAGACCATTCTATGCCCAAAGGTCTAACAACCCTCTCCCCTAGCCCTGAAGGAGACATTTCAGTATGAAATTAGTCACCTAAGTAAGAGCTATATTTAGCTACAAGCATCCTCATATAAATCATCACCTCCTGTCCTGGAGTGATAAGGAGCAGAACATTTTACACCTAGAAGGATTTTCACTTGGGATGGAGTTTTGGATCAAATTTAGATTTGACAGTGATGGGAATAAGCATCTTGTTCAATGTGGATTGTTAGGAGCACTCTCATACCCTGCTTTGTTTCTTGGGGTCATTAGCACAATGCTTGAGTTGCCTTGCCCATCTGTGTGCAGTAAGTCCCAACCTGATGTTTCTTGCCTCACAATGTTACAGGGCTTGATTTGTGCTCCAATTTTGGGTTCCTTAGACTTTCCATGAAGCCCAGCAGGACATCTCAAGAGGAGCTGGATGCAGGGGTTTCTATCTAGGACATCCAGGCCACCCAACATGGCTGTGAACTTTGCAACCATAGTATCAGGCAAGAATTCAACTGTTGCAGAACTGCTTCTGAATTCAAGCTTCCCTTTCAGTAAAAGCAGCAACACATTTCCTTAATTGTAAAGGGACCATCAGAATGTGAATAAAGGGCAGAGATTCACATAGCATCCTCTACTGTCTTTTGAGACAGAAGAAAGAATCAAGAGATAAGATCACCTATTCCATAGAATAGAATTAACCAGGTGGGAAAAGACCTCAGAGATCATCGAGTCCAACCTATCACCCAACACCACCTAATCAACTAAACCATGGCACCAAGTGCCTCATCCAGGCTCTTCCTAAACACCTCCAGTGATGGTGACTCCACCACCTCCCTGGGCAGCACATTCCAGTGGCCAATCTCTCTTTCTGTGAAGAACTTCTTCCCAACATCTACTCTAAACCTCCCCTGGCACAGCTTGAGACTGTGTCCTCTTGTTCTGGTGCTGGCTGTCTGGGAGAAGAGACCAATCCTCTCCTGGCTACAACCTCCCTTCAGTTAGTTGTAGAGAGCAAGAAGGTCTCCCCTGAGCCTCCTCTTCTCCAGACTAATCAGTCCCAGCTCCCTCAGCCTCTCCTCACAGGGCTGTGCTCCAAACCCCTCCCCATCTTTGTTGCCCTTCTGTGGACACTTTCCAGCAACTCAACATCTTTCCTAAACTGAGGGGCCCAGAACTGGCCACAGGACTTAAGGTGTGGCCTAACCAGTGCTGAGTACAGGGGCAGAATGACCTCCCTGCTCCTGTTGGCCACACTGTTCTGATACAGGGAGCAAGGTTGGTAGTCTCACCTAAAGATTAAGGCTGCTCTTTGCCCAATGAGAAAAATGTTCATTGCAAATCCTAGAGCTCCTAGCTGCTGTGGATATCAGGAGGCTTGTTCTCTTCTATTCTACCATCAAAATCAACTTCTCTGAGATAACAACAGAGAGCAAATGTGTACTGCTCTGTGGCATTTTCTGCACAGAGTCATTGATTGTCGGAGACATTCTCAGACAGGTAATTATAGCCCTAAATATGTGCAAGGTTTTTGGCTGCACCAGGTACCTCATTTGTTCTGGGACAGATACAAATAAATATCAAGCCAACCTCAGCTGAGAAAAATGCTTGCAGGTATGACCCAATTATAGTCATCAATAGAAACACAGAGTGGGAAGGGTAGCCCAGCACCTCTGGACTGTCATTGATAATCATTGAGATGCATCCTGAGATGGTCATTGAGATGCATCGTGGAGCTCCTCAGAATCAGGCTAGGTTCTCCAAATAGGGCACCCAGTAGTGGGGTCCATACCGGGGTGGAGCTGCTACTTCCTTTGCACCTCAAGTCAGTTTGGGGCCCCTCACTCCAGGAAGGACGTTGAGTGGCTGGACCATGTCCAGAGAAGGGCAACAGAGATGGTGAAGGGTCTGGAGAGAAGCAGCTGAGGGTCCTGGGGGTGCTTAGTGTGGAGAAGAGGAGGCTGAGGGGAGACCTCATTGCTCTCTACAGCTCCCTGAAAGGAGGCTGGAGGCAGGTGAGGACAGGCTGCTTCTCCCAGGTGACAAGTGATAGGACACGAGGAAATGGCCTCAAGTTGCACCAGAGGAGCTTTAGGTTGGAGATGAGGAAAAATGTCTGTGCTGCAGGAGTGGTCAGGGATTGGAGCAGGTTGCCCAAGGAGGTGGTGGATGTCCCCTCCCTGGAGGCATTCAAGGCCAGGCTGGAGGAGCCTTTGAGCAACCTGGGCTGGTGGGAGATGTCCTGCCCATGGCAGGGGGTTGCAACTGGATGATCTTTGAGGTCCCTTCCAACCCAACCCGTTTCTACAACTCTACAAAGATCTCTCGTTTATTGCAAGGTAGAACTTCTCCCTACAAGTTTTACCTCCCTTCATCCTTGGGCTGTAATGGTTAAGATGCTTCTTCAATATTTGTGTTACTAAAAAGTATTCAGTATGCAGAGAACACAAAATAAGACATTACTGAATAAATCAAATCAGCTAGGAGAAAGGAGTCTGGGCTACTGATGGATTTTTAAGCATGCTTCATTTATTAAATCTCCCTATTTTAAATTTACATGAGAGACTGCTACAGATTTTTTCCCATCTGCTCTAAGGGTGGCAGAGAATCCAGAGCTGGGAGCAGTTCCACCCAATTTTGGAGTAACAGCAGCTACCTGACACATTCACTCTTGGCCCATTTCTGTTTAGCGGAGCTGAAGCGTCGTCGCCATCAGCTACTTGAAATGCCAGGCAAAAAATGGTGCCTGTTTCAAGGAATGCAAGATTGTTGCTTCCTGCCCCACACTGCAGAAACTGATGCTTGTATTAGCTGCTTTTAGTATGTGTTGATGGGATTAAAATCAGCCTTGGTGAAGTTTCCTGCTTAGGCAACGACATGCTGTCTATGCGAGTGACAACATAGCCGAGCGCAGAAGGCAAGGGATTGGTGTTAGTTGGTATGCATTGGGCTTAGCAGGACAAAAGCACTGATTTAAGCTATTTCCATGAGCAAGCAGCTGCATAATCTCACTTGTTGTTTCAGTTTATGCATCCCAGCACTAGCAGCCATTTCCACAGCAGCACATATGGATCTGCAATTGTACATATGCTGGTTTCATTATTTGGTATCTAACAATATTTTATGTACTTGAAGGGGGGGGGGGGGGAAAGCTTCCTTCATATTCACAGAAGACTTTTCCCCCCTATTCCTCAATTTATATTAAATAAAGCAATTTCCTGGCATGTAGGTTCAGATATTTCTTGGAGCATGTCTGCTGGAGAGAATAGCCAGTAATCAAACACCACGGCGATGCAGGGTAACCTAGGCTGTCTGAGGCCTCAGTGCTGAGGTCTGAGTTGTGCACAAGTATGGGGGTCAGCTGAGGAGCAAAACAGCATGGTTTTATTCTTTATATGATGCTTGCAATATGTGGTAAGTCATGGAGTGCAAACGGGAGGTTGTTCTACCTAACCAGCCAGTGGTATTTGTAAAGGCATTAAAAATAGTGATGGTGGCAGGGATACAAAGGCTGAGAGGGGATCTCATCAATGGCTAGCAATACCTGAGGGGTGGGTGTCAAGATGAAGGTGCCAGGCTCTTTTCAGTGATGCCCAGGGATAGGACAAGGAACAATGGGTCCAAGCTAGAACACTGCCATTTCCACCTCAACATGTGGAGGCAATTCTTTATGTTGAGGGTGACAGAGCACTGGAACAGGCTGCCCAGAGAGGATGTGGAGTCTCCTTCTGTGGAGACTTCCAAAACCCACCTGGATGCATTCCTATGTGACCTGCCCTAGGTGATTCTGCTTTGGCAGAGGGGTTGGACTCAGTCTCTGGAGGTCCCTTCCAACCCCTAATATTCTCTGATTCCCACATAGATTTTTGCAATACAACATAAGTGCCTACTCATTACTAGTCCTCTACACCTGTAGTAGGTAGTGCAGCTGTAGACATCCATGTGTGATGCCTGGAAGTGTGAAAACAAGCTTTGCACTGCGATTTCACACTTCCATTCTGACCACTGTGTGTGCATTCAAAACCACCTGATCTTCAAGGACAACAGCAGCAAAGCCAAACCCTGAAGGCTTTGAGTAAGAGTTGAAACCTCCCCAAAGCCACAGGCACTACTTGGATCACCTTGGGTGAAAATTTCAATAGGATCTGAGTGCTTATGATGCTTTGAAATGTGCAATGCTCTTTTAATATCTTCATTGATAATCCAGATGAGGGCATTGAGTCCATCACCAGTAAATGTGCAGATGACACTGAGCTGGGGGTAGGTGTTGATCTGTTAGAAGGTAGGAGAGCTCTGCAGAGGGACCTTGACAGGCTGGACAGATGGGCAGAGTCCAAGGGCATGAGATTGAACACATCCAAGGGCATGAGATTGGACACATCCAAGTGCAGGGTTCTACACATTAGCCACAAAAACCCCAGGCAGTGCTACAGCCTGGAGTCAAAGTGGCCGGAGAGCAGCCAGGCAGAGAGGGACCTGGGGGTACTGGTTGACAGTAGGCTGAACATGAGCCAGCAGTGTGCCCAGGTGGCCAAGAAGGCCAATGGCATCCTGGCCTGGATCAGGAATAGTGTGGCCAGCAGGGGCAGGGAGGTCATTCTGCCCTGTACTCAGCACTGGTTATGTCACACCTTGAGTCCTGTGTCCAGTTCTGGGCCCCTCAGTTTAGGAAAGATGTTGAGTTGCTGGAAGGTGTCCAGAGAAGGGCAACAAAGCTGGGGAGGGGTTTGGAGCAGAAGCCCTATGAGGAGAGGCTGAGGGAGCTGGGGTTGTTTAGCCTGGAGAAGAGGAGGCTCAGGGATGACCTTATTGCTTCCTGAAACTACCTGAAGGGAGGTTGTAGCCTCTGGTCTCTTCTCCCAGGCAAGCAGCAGCAGAACAAGAGGACACTGACTCAAGCTGTGCCAGGGGAGGTTTAGACAGGATGTTAGGAAGAAATTCTTCCTAGAGAGAGTGATTGCCCATTATTGGAATGTGCTGCCCAGGGAGGTGCTGGAGTCACCATCCCTGGAGGTGTTTAGGAAGAGGCTGGATGGGGCGCTTGGTGCCATGGTTGAGTTGATTTGGTGGTGTTGGATGATAGGTTGGACGCGATGATCTTTGAAGGTCTCTTCCAATCTGGTTTATTCTGTTCTATTCTAAAGGCTTACTCAGCACCCTGGTACAACATAAGTTCCATGATTTTTCCACTCTGAAAAATAGCTTCAAACATCATGGGGAAAAAAAAAACCCACCACTTTTTTTTTTCCAACAGAAGAGACTCTGTTTTGCTTTCTGTAACTGTTCTTCAATAATATAGCTGTGCCAGGCGACTATAGTTATGCTGCTTTAGCATCTTTCCTGGAGTAATTGATTGCCCCTTCCTCCTTGCAGTCTATGCCACTGTAAAATCACATTTTATTACCTTTTTTCCCCCAACACACAAAGCAAGCTGGACCTCTCTGCCTATCTCAGTACAGCTAGGCAAGGCATCAGTCGTTCAGGGCCTCTGCAGGCTTGTGGCAGCAGATTAAAATTAGATGTTTGAAACTGTCACCACCCTTACCCATCTGCCTTTCTTTCCTACCAGATGCCACTGTCCCTCAGTGATGTACGAGCAGCCCATGAATCAACTCCTGAACCACTGCAGCTCTCTGTCTGGTGTATTAAAGTCAAGCAGTTCCGCTTTAACCTCACACATCACAATGTTCGCTCCGACTGCAGAATGGCAAGGCAGGGTTTGACCAAACTCCCAGATTCAAACTGAAACCAATAATGTGATGATTAAAAAAAAAAAAAAGAAGAAGAAGAAGAAGAAATAAAACTGAAAAATAAACAAAGCCAGCCACCAACCCCCCCAATTTTTTTCCTCTTCCCATTCATGCCACGTCACTATCTGCTTGCTTTTTAACAGGTATTTATGCACTGCTTTTATCCTGTGAGCTCCCTTTCCCTGCTGTCCAGGCAGACTTGGAGTATGGATGATGTGTTTATTCAGGATAACAAAACCTGCTCTCTGGTGAATAATGAATTGACTTCATTCCTTGTCCTTCTCTATCACTATGATTTTATTTTTCTTTTAAAGGTGGAACAGTTTGCTCTTCACTGTTTGTGCTGTTGTCTGCTGCAGCAATTTGCTGTCATTTCATGGCTTTGGAGGGTACTGAAAATGCCTTTTTATCAAACAGTACAATGATTAATAGAATAGAATGAACCAGGTCAGGAAAGACCTTTGAGATCATCGAGTCCAACCTGTCACCCAACACCATCTAATCAACTAAACCATGGCAACAAGTGCCTCATCCAGTCTCTTCTTAAACACCTCCAGTGATGGTGACTCCACCACCTCCCTGGGCAGCCCATTCCAATGGCCAATAGCTCTTTCTATGAAGAACTTCTTCCTAACATCCAGCCTGAACCTCCCCTGGTGCAGCTTGAGACTGTGTCCTCTTGTTCTGGTGCTGCTTGCCTGGGAGAAGAGACCAACCCCCACCTGGCTCTGGCCAGCCTGATCTAGTGTAGGGTGTCCCTGCCCATGGCAGGGGGTTGGACCTAGATGATCCTTGTGGTCCCTTCCAACCCTGACTGATACTATGATACTATGACTTCCCTTCAGGTAGTTGTACACAGCAATAAGGTCTCCCCTGAGCCTCCTCTTCACCAGTCTAAGCAACCCCAGCTCCCTCAGCCTCTCCTCATAGGGCTGTGCTCCAGACCCCTCCCCAGCTTTGCTGCCCCTTAACACCACTGAGAGAAAAACGAGCCGGAGTGGCTGGATGGCACAAAGTGAGATGGTGTGGGTGAATCTTTTTGAAGCTACCTGAGGAGGATTAGTTTGTCCATCCTGCTGTCAGAAGTGACACAAGAGCAGCCTTTAACAAGTTATCAGTCAGCTGTTGCCCTTCCAAAAAAAATATTCACCTAGGTGCCAATCATAGCACTTACATTTTGTGTAGCTAGTCCCCCAGGTGCTTGCTTTGCAGGATTTGTGATGGGAGAATAAGTTGTGGACTGAGTTGTCTAACATCTAACAGAATTACTTTCTAATTCTCTGAGTGCTAAAAGGCAAAGAAAAAGGAAAAAAAAAGAAGAAAAAAAAAAGTAATTCCCTCAACCCTCTCACATTTAGCAGCACAGACTGACCCCTGGGCAAGTGTGGAGCTGAAGGCTCCTGAGGACTGTGTGGCTGTCAGTCAGATCTTCCATCTTGTCTTGTTATTAACATCTCTTTGTAGCCTGTGCTGGCTGCTGCATGGGGAGTGACAAGACATTTGCTTTTTAATTAAGGTCTTCAGGTTCTCAGACTTCCTCCAATTGGATCAGCCTGAGGCTTAAGTGTTCCTTAAAGCTTCTATTTTTGTTTCATAACTGGAATTCCCTGGAACGTGGGGAATACTATGGGATTACTTTCATTGGTTAACAAGACCTATTCTTTTAGCTACAAACTCTTCCTAATTCACCCTGGAGATGCACAAACCTGCCTGCCAACTTCATTCATGGCAGAAGTGCTGCCTGTACCAGATGTTCAAGTTCCTGAGTCAGAATCCCAGAAACTGTGAGCTTGTTTAAAGCACACATTAGTAATGCTTAATCTTTGGTCTCCTGAGACTTAAAGTTCAATAGGGTTGTGTCTTTGATATATAGATATATATATATACACACCCTTCCCAAAGTACTTTAGGACTGAAGTAATGCAGCTCTGGTTTTGTGAGCAGATGCTGAGAGTGCATTTGAGATTCTGTATGGACTTGGCAGATGGATCATTGAAGGAAAAGCTAAGCTATCATAAAGCTTTTGATGTGGTTTGGACTTGGCATGTACAGAAGGACAAATTGTAGTAGGGCAGGGGAGATCAGTGTCCAGGCTTCGGTAAATTAGAGCCTGTGCTAAGTACTATGCAGGGAAATGGGCTTAAGACTCATACATTTGCAACACTTGTGCCTCAGTATTAAGGATTACACAGACAGAAAGAGGACAAGGATCAGCTCTCCAACTCTCAGCCTAGTCCAGGTCATATCTGAGTCTTCAGTTTTTTCTCAGTCATCTTTGCTAACTCAAATAGGAAAGCTGGATAATTGCTGAGCTGATCCCAGGATGCTAATCCTGCCAAGACACTTGCTGATCTACAGATGAGCATTCTGTGTGTTCAAAAAAACCCCCAAAACCAACAAAAGTATTACCCATTACAGACCTGCTCCTCTGAGGAGAACTGCAGGTTGAAAATAATAGAATAGAATTAACCAGGTTGGAGAAAACCTCAGAGATCATGGAGTCCAAGCTATCACCCAACACCACCTAATCAACTAAACCATGGCACCAAGCACCCCATCCAGTCTCTTCTTATACACCTCGAGTGATAGTGACTCCACCACCTCCCTGGGCAGCACATTCCAATGGCCAATCTCTCTTTCTGTGAAGAATTTCTTCCTAACATCCAGACTAAACCTCCCCTGGCACAGCTTGAGACTGTGTCCTCTTGTTCTGGTGCTGCTTGCCTGGGAGAAGAGACCAACCCCCTCCTGGCTACAACCTCCGTGCAGGTAGTTGTAGAGAGCAAGAAGGTCTCCTCTGAGCCTCCTCTTCTCCGGGCTAAGCAACCCCTGCTCCCTCAGCCTCTCCTCACAGGGCTGTGCTCCAAACCTCTAACCAGCTTTGTTGCCCTTCTCTGGACACCTTCCAGCAATCTATTCCAGAAGGACACAAGGTCATAACAGAGGAGAGCATCACCGCTAGGATACTGCACTACAGCTGCTCCTGTTCTCTCCTGCCATGAAAGGGCTATTTCAGAACCCCACTTTACAAGCCCTTGAAGAAAGCCTGTCCACTTCTTGAGCAAGTTTGTGCTGTTGGAGGTTGCTGATGTTCCAGTGCCTCAAGGAGGATGGTGATAGCCCTGGGGGAGCTGCGTGTCCTTTGGAATGGGTCCTAGAAAGTGCTTCAGTGAAGGATAGCTTTCGTTTGCATTCCTTAGCATCTCATCATTTTCCCAGCAGGAGCCAGCATGTGCAGTCATTTACAGAAAGCCGTGCTTCTCTCTTTGCTGCTGCCTGTCAAAGGACTGAGTGAGAGTATCCAAATGAAGGGGAAAGATATTCTGAGCAGCCTCCCTCCACGTTGCACCTGGCCTGAGGACTGCTCGTGCTGCTGCTGCCACAAATGTGCATGGTTTCCACCATGTGGTCTGTTCTGATCCCAAGCGTCTTGGTGATGCAGCATAGGAGTTTAGCTCCTGGGTTATGGCTAAAGTCACAAGAGTAAAAGCTCCTCATCAGTTGTTAAGATGAGTGAATTTTGGGGCAGGAGGAGGTACTTTTAAGATCTTTGCCTTTAGCATTGTAGTGCTGCTTTCCACTAGCTACAAGCAGTGATGGCCCATGCTAAGATGGCTGCAGTTTGTGAGGGGGACAGCCTGGGAGAAATTATTCCAGATTAGCAGAAAGGGGAGTGAGTGTTACATAGGCAAGTTATTTTGACATCTCTTGTTTATACTAATTTGGATAGGCACAGATGGAAATGGCTTTGTCTGGGCCTGCCAAGTTTATTCCAGTCCAAAGGAGGAGGAGGAATAGAGTAGGTAGCTCACTTCTGTTGTGATGTGCCTCAGGGTGAGCTTTTGTGGCCAGTGGTGGCACAGTTTCTGTTCGGCCAGGCAGGGCATTAAAGGAAGGGAAGAAATCAAAGCATGCTGAGTGAGACAGAAACTGTTTGCCCAACCCTCCTCATGTGAGTGCAGGACTTCAGAACAGAGACTGCTTTCCCACACACACTGGAGAACAAGCTCCTCCAGAAAAATGGAGCTATTTAGATACATCCATGGCAAGGGAGAAAGGAGAGCAGTTAGTGTCTCAGGCATTGCTTCGCTCCAAAGACAGGCCAGTAATGATTTCTGCTGCACTACTGGAGCCCACTGGGTTTTGCAGGTGAAGCCTGCCCTGGGCTTGCACAGAACAGCAGTGTGCACCTTGTCTGCTCTCAGCTTGGAGGCTTGCATGTGGTTTGGGTTTTTTGAAAGCCCAAAGGGGCTGGAAGTCCTGCTTTAGAATGGAATGGAATGGAATGGAATGGAATGGAATGGAATGGAATGGAATGGAATAGAATAGAATAGAATAGAATAGAATAGAATAGAATAGACCTTAGAGATCATCAAGTCCAACCTATCAGCCAACACCGTCTAATCAAGTGGCACCAAGCACCCCATCCAGTCTCTTCTTAAACACTTCCAGTGATGGTGACTCCACTACCTCCCTGAGCATCACATTCCAATGGTCAAACTCTCCTTCTGTGAAGAACTTCTTCCTAACACCCAGCCTAAACCTCCCCTGGTGCAGCCTGAGACTGTGTCCTCTTGTTCTGGTGCTGGTTGCCTGGGAGAAGAGACCAACCCCCTCCTGGCCACAACCTCCCTTCAGGTAGTTGTAGAGAACAATAAGGTCTCCCCTGAGCCTCCTCTTCTCCAGGCTAAGCAACCCCAGCTCCCTCAGCCTCTCCTCATAGGGCTTGTGCTCCAAACCCCTTCCCAGCTTTGTTTAAATCCTGAGCTCCACTCTACAGCTCCCGGTAGTGTTTGAGCCCCTCCTCATGTAGCTGCACAGGCCAATCTTTTATGGCAAGATCCCCCATTGCATCTGTTGAGAAAAGGGTTTCCCTGCTAGGGAAAAGGAGTGAAGGGAATGCCATGCACTGCATGGAGTAAGCCTGTAGGTTTGTGAATGTGACATGTGAACAGAAAGATGTTTCTACAGTCATGCTGGGAAAACAAGGCAATGTGCTTAGACCATATGGGGTACGTAGATCAATCTACTGCTCTGCAAATCACTCTTGTACTGCAAAGAGGCAGCCCTGATGATTTATTTATTTCTATGAACAGATTCTTTGTGTAGTGAAAAGATCCACCAAGAGCTAAATACAGAAGTGCAGAGTAACAGGGCCAGACGCATCTCCTGTGTAGATCCATGCAAAGGGGTAGAGAAGGTGCAAAGGGACTGCTCCAGGCAGCTGCTGTAGCAACACTGAAAAAGCAATGTCTGTGAGGCAGGTGTCTGTCTTGCTGAGCAGGTTGGATGTGCCATACCCAACCACCCTCCTCAAGTCTGCCAGCTTAAACTGACTCAGACAGCAATGTGCACTGGGGATAGAGCGTACAAGAACCAAAGGGCTTCTCCCACTTACTGAATAGAATCCATCAGCCACCTGTGGCTCCAAAGCAATCCTCATCCGGTCTCACAGCCTTCCCAGGTGTTATTCCTGTGCTCTGTGGTCCTAAACTCTGGGCAGTGCTGCTGTCCAGGTACCTTTTCTTGTGTGCAATCCAATTTCTTGCTTCATCTATAGGTAGCACAGAGATCAGCTTTCTGCAGCTGCCTTTTACATATTTGAAGATTGTTTCCCATTAATCTTATCTCTTGATTAAGCAGCCTCAGATCCTTGAGGTTTCCTGCTCAGCTGCTTGACAGGCTGTATGATAGATATTCAGCTGCCAGATGAGTCTTATATGGAACAGCTCAGCTGTAAGGAGCTGCTGTGTAAGCTTTATACCAATGTGCCACCAAAGCCTTTTGTTGACAGCAAGTGGAGATGCTACACAGAGATATTGGGACAGGTATTGAGGTAATTGAGCACTGTTGCTTCCATGAGCTCTGCACTTGGCATCAGTTGCAGTGCTGCTGTTCTAACGCTCAGGGCCAACAAATGCAAGCTAGCAAAGGAGGTGGTTACTAGATGGTTCATGTAGATGATGTGGATGACCTAGGGAAGCTGACAATAAAGACAAGTGAAAGGGGGAAGTGAACAGACCAAGGAAGTCTAGGCAAAGTTGAGCATAATGCTTCCTTTCACTTGTTTGGAGATGTGGATCTTGCTGGGGAACATGCCCAGAGCCTTAACTGGAGGTTATAGGAAGGGTCAATATGGTAAATATCCAAGTGGAAGTATCAGAATGGGAATAAGTCAGCCAGAACCAATGACTGAGATGTTAATGTCCTCCTCTGATTTAGATTGATTCTAATTGCAAACATAAGTCAGTTGATTGTATTCAGTCTTTATTTATGATCAGTTCTGATTACACAAATTATGACAAATATAAATTAGCTTGTAACTAGCCCAGCAATAAGCTCTATGTTGCTAGGTAACAAGCCAACATTATTTCAAACAACCCAATAAAGGGGAAGCAACTGAGCTATTGTTGTTCTTTGTTCTTGCTCCTTTTTCTTTAGGCTTACTGTTAAGAGCCTTTTAAATGTCTTCTCCTTATTATTTGATTTTTCTGGAAGGAAGGGTAAAGGTTTTGTTGTGTTTCAAGCAGGCACCTTTGCATTTGACAAACATTTTTAGGAGCAGTGGCTATGGAAGCAGCTGTCTCAGTGCCGTGAAGTGATGCACTCCTGGATACTGAAATCATTGCAGAGCAGCCCTGAACCCGCAAGCTCTGGTGTCATCCAGTTCCACTGCTTGCAAGGCTTAACTTGGCTCTGGCTTCACTGGCATCAGATTCTGCTGTCCCTGTGGTACTGGAATGGAAATAGTACGGTGGGTCTTAATCTGACACTTTTTTTGATGACTTCATATGAATCCCAAGGACTGCTTTTTGTGCTGGATAAGGCCATGTCCCAGTGGTGGGCAGGCGGACTGAGATGAGGTCCAACTCTGCAACAGCTGCCAGCGCTGAAAAACTTCTGTTGAAATGAGCTTGGCACGAGGCTCCTGGTCAGCACAGGGTCACAAAATAATGTTGGAAGCCAGAGCAAGTAGATTGGCAGAGCCATTGCTAGGATGAGTTTAGCATAGTGTGGTAGTGGACATCCTAACCAGAAACCCTCCAGGCTTGCTGGATTGGTGCTACAGAGGTGATCAAGCCAGGAGACAGACCCCACGCAGCCTGTTCCCTATTGAGTAGTGGAGAAGGCAGCTTTTAATCAACCTGAAAACATCCTCAACAGTGCACTGAAGCATCTTTGCTTTGGAGATATGTCAGGGATACTTTCAATCTTTTATCTTCCCTGGAACAGCAGGAGAAATGCCACTGAAATAAGCCCTGTAATTTCTCCTCTGTAATTATACCTGTCACCACTTCCGATGGAGCTGATATAAATAGCCAGCTCTGCCTTCTGTCTGCGTTGTGGGCTCTCCAATACAAAACAAAGAGGAGAGAAGCAAACTGTCTGCCCCATCTTTGCTGGTAAAGGCCAGTCAAGAATAAATAAATAATAAAATACAGGAAGCTTTCATGCACTGCTAATTTGCTCTGTATTTCTAAGCTTGACACTATAGACAACACATTTCTCTTGTAAGTAACCTTGTTTGCTAAGAGTAGTTGTCTGTAGGATTTATCTCACATGATGAAGCCAGATAGGAAACCAAAAGGTGTGTATGTTAATATGGGCTTTTATTTTTGCATGCTGGGTATCTGCTCTTAAATCCACATTTCTCTGGAAACAAAAGGCAGGCCTGTGCCTATGTGAAATGCAAATTGCCATACTTCAGTCAGCACTCATCTGAATTCTTCACCTAAGCCAAAGGGAATTCACAGTTCTTCCCTGGAGTTGTAGGAGCTGATGCATTCCAGCAGGAAAACAGCAGTATTGGCCTTCTTGGCCACCTGGGCACACTGCTGGCTCATGTTCAGCTGGCTGTCAATCAGTACCCCTAGGTCCCTTTCTGTCTGGCTGCTCTCCAGCCACTCCAACCCCAGCCATCCTGGCCTGCATCAGAAGTAGCGTGGCCAGCAGGAGCAGGGAAGTCATTGTGCCCCTGTACTCAGCACTGGTTCGGCCATACTTTGAGTCCTGTGTCCAGACCTGGGCCCCTCAATTCAAGTAGGACATTGAGACACTTGAACGTGTCCAGAGAGGGCAATGAGGCTGGGGAGAGGTCTGGAGCACAAGCACTACAAGGAGAGGCTGAGGGAGCTGGGGTTGCTTAGCCTGGAGAAGAGGAGGCTCAGGGGAGACCTTCTTGCTGTCTACAACTACCTGAAGCCAGGTCTCTTCTCCCAGGCAACCAGCACCAGAACAAGAGGACACAGTCTCAAGCTGCCCCAGGGGAAGTTTAGGCTGGGGTTGAGGAGAACATTCTACACAGAGAAAGTTGTTAGCTGTTGGAAGGTGCTGCCCAGGGAGGTAGTGGAGGTGTTCAAGAGGGGATTGGACATGGCACTTGGTGCCATGGTTTAGTACCCATGAGGTGTTAGGTGACAGGTTGGACTTGATGATCTTTGAGGTCTTTTCCAACCTGGTTAATTCTCTTCTGTGTTTTTCCAGCTTGACTCTATTGGGCCAAATCTGCTAGCAGTGTAAACTTGTGCAGTCTAATTGCTGTCCAGGGAGCAGTAGCATAATGTTAGAGGAAGATATTAGATGTTGACCCAGTGACTGAATAATTATCACCCCCTCTGGGATGAAGTAGACAAAGGGATTGGTTGATCATTAGTGACTCTTACTGGATGTCAGCAGCTTTGCTAGGACAACTAGCTGGGTGGGTTTAAGATCCAGAAACTGTTTCCAGCCTCACCAGTTTCAGTGGCAAACACAACACGTAGTGTTCTGACCTGGCCTTTAATAAGCAATAAATAATCATGAAGTATATGAGTACTTTAAGAAAAAAGCTCATGTACTTTCAACTCTCTCTTTGTTCCCAGGAGAGGAAACATTCCATGGGGAAAAAGTGAATTCATGTATGTGTGGAGGGGGTTCAGACACTGCGGTGATTTGTCACAACCAGAAACTTCTGGAAAGAAGAGAAATGAGTGAGAAGGGAGGAAAGTTTTGATTATCTTAATGACACAAGTTTAAGAGTTTCCCAAATTAGGTTTTGTTTTAAACTTCCCAGTTGGTACAGAGAGCTTTCTCTACCACAAACTCCTACCAGGGGAAAGGGATAAAGGCAACATAGAGATCAGATCTGTGCAGAGTGTGGTCCATGGTTTAGACCACGGGTTTGGCTGGGGTTCAGTTTGTTGCTGAACACCTCTTTCATTCTCTTTGGTGCTCCATAAATTGCCTTCAAAACCTGTGCTAATCATTAACCAGCAGAGCCATTCCCACCCTGCTTACACAATATAGCTTGAGGACATTCAAAATCTCTAACCTCTTCACAACACCCACTTCCATGCTCAAGTGATTGGTGCTGTCTCACCCAGCTGCTTTCCGCTCTTGAAACAAAGACGTCACTTTTCCATTTGTGGCTCAGTTGAAGATTGTCAAAATCCAGCAAAGAGCTGCAATTGAGTTCCTTTCTGTGCCTTGGAGTATTCAGAGACCCACCAGTGACTCCAGTGGGTGCTTGCAAGCAGGAACTCCTCTTCCTCTGGAGGAGTCACTTACCCAGCCAGGTCCCACAGTACTAGACAATGGACATTACAAACCTCTCAGCACTGCTTCCCTGTTTGGATATTTTCAGCCAAAAAAAAAAAAAGTATCAACTAGGGCCCCAGGGATCAGTGCTGGGCCCAATCCTATTCAATATCTTTATTGATGCTTTATTGATGATCTGGACAAGAGTCCATCATTAGTAACTTTTCAGATGACACCAAGTTGGGAGCAGGGGTTGATCTGTTAAAGGGTAGAAGGGGTCTCCAGAGGGAACTTGACAGGCTGGACAGATGGGCAGAGTCCAACATGATGGCATTCAAGTCCAAGTGCTAGGTGCTGCACTTTGGTCACAGCAACCCCATGCAGTGCTACAGGCTGGGGACAGAGTGGTTGGAGAGCAGCCAGGCAGAAAGGGACCTGGGGGTACTGGTTGACAGCAGCTGAACATGAGCCAGCAGTGGGCCCAAGTGGCCAAGAAGGCCAAGGGCATCCTGGCCTGCATCAGAAACAGTGTGGCCAGGAGGAACAGGGAAGTCATTGTGCCCTGTAGTCAGCACTGGTTCGGCCACACCTTAAGTATTGTGTCCACTTCTAGGCTACTCAGTTCAAGAAGGAAATTGAGATACTTGAATGTGTCCAGAGAAGGGCAACAAGGCTGGGGAGAGGTCTGGAGCACAAGCCCTATGAGGGGAGGCTGAGGGAGCTGCAGTTGCTTAGCCTGGAGAAGAGGAGGAGGCTCAGGGGAGACATTATTGTTGTCTATAACTACCTAAAGAGAGGTTGTAGACAGGTGGGAGATGGTCTCTTCTCCCAGGCAACCAGCACCAGAACAAGAGGACACAGTCTCAAGCTGTGCCAGGGGAAGTTTAGGCTGGAGGTGAGGAGAAAGCTCTTCACAGAAAGAGTAATTGGCCATTGGAATGTGCTGCCCAGGGAAGTGGTGGAGTCCCCATCCCTGGAGGTGTTCAAAGATGGATTGGACGTGACACCTGGTGACGTGGTTGAGTTGTCAGGAGGTGTTGGGGATAGGTTGGACTTGATGATCTCTGAGGTCTTTTCCAAGCTTTTTGATTCTATGATTCAAATCTTGGTTTGTCTGAAGGGCTCAGTATCCAGAAACACATTACAAGAATCAAGGTAGCAACTGTTACTCTGCAGCAAGAGACAGAATGAAAACAGGGCCATTGGGCAAAGCATCAATTAGACCTCTTAGCCAGCCATGAAAGTAAAAACCCTGAAAACAAAATTGCATTTTCAGTGCTCTGAGTCATGAATGATGTTTTACCAGGTGTCAGGGGAGGGGGGAAAAAAAAAAAGGAGGCACAAGCAGAATTTTTTTGCCTGTGCTTTTCTTTTTTTCTGAAGCAGTTAAGTGTTGTCATTTCAAAGTAATTGAAACAGCCCAGGTGACTTGTCTGCAGTTTTGTCTAGCAAAACTGTGCATCCCAGAAGCAGATTGTACTGCTGTTGATATAATCTGAGGTGATAAACATGTGCTAATAAGCCTGGACTTGATTTAAGCTTGGAGAGACTGTTGCAGAAATCCTGCTGCCTTGTGGACGTGGTGGGGCAGCTGAAACCCTGTGGCGAGGAAAGGAGATTACCGGATGCTGTGAAGTGCTAAATGCCTATAAGCTCACAAACAGAATTTGTTATGTACAAAGAGACATCCTAAAACAGGCCAGGCATCAAAGCTGCTGTGCTTCAGAGATTCCCTGTAATTTCTTTAATTGTTGTAAGGGCATTTAGAAATGTCTCCAAATGCCTCTGTCTTCTTCACATCTCAACACATCTTTTCTGAGATAAAGTGGAATGGAATGGAATGGAATGGAATGGAATGGAATGGAATGGAATGGAATGGAATGGAATGGAATAAATGGAGTAGAATGGAGTAGAATAGAATAGAATAGAATAGAATAGAATAGAATAGAATAGAATAGACCAGACCAGACCAGGTTGGAAGAGACATTCAAGATCATTGCATCCAACCCATCATCCAACACCATCTAATCAACTAAACCATGGCACCAAGCACCCCATCCAGTCTCTTCCTAAACACCTCCAGTGATGGTGACTCCACCACCTCCCTGGGCAGCCTGTTCCAACGGGCTATCTCTCTTTCTGTGAACAGAAGTGATGAACATTTAACATCTGTGAATGTTGAGCTGTTTCCTGCAGGAGTTAATACATACAAACATACAGAGAGCAACCATGGCTGCTGTTTCACTGCATCTTAGAGCTGTGAACTCGGACCATCATGTGTATTGGTGGTACAGAAGTGATGAACAATTAGGATCTGTGAAGGTTTAGCTGTTTTCTGCAAGAGTTAATGGATACAAATGTACAGAGAGTGACCATGGCTGCTGCCTCGCTGCGTCTCGGAGCTCTGAACATGGACCGTCAGGTGTATGCCAAAAGCTCTTTACTGGGTTGATTGAGACATCTAAATGTAATCCACTTACAGGACAAACCCATGATACTTGCAGGTTCTGGGAGTGTTTTGCAAAATGCTAACAGCCACTTAAATATGCATGAAAAAGGAGCACAGCGTGACCTTCCTGAACAGGAGCAAATCAAAGCCAAGCTGTGTTTCTCCAAGAACAGAGCCAAGAAAGCTGTTTTTCATTTAAACTGTTTTTCATTTATTATTTTTACCAGCTCTGCTACTTGGTTGTTCTCAAAAGCAGTCTGTGCATGTTTCTTGTGTGCAATATCTACCCAAAAAGCAGGCCTGTGTGTGTTTTATCTCACTGAAGGATCATGACAGAAGCTGCTTCTGCCAAGGTCAGTCACGTAACATTGTTGTTTTCATTCCCCCTATAATCACTCTAGGTAAACATGCCCAGAGAGTAGCTCATTCTACCTGAGTGAGGAAGGGGATGTGTTACCCAAACAAGGAAAATGTAGTTGGAGTCTAGATAACTTAGACATATATTGTTATATAGGGAAAACCTTCTGCATGATTTGTCTGCCATCACACTGCAGAGTGATGGAAGAACTTCTGCCTAATATCCAGCCTGAACCTCCCCTGGAACAACTTGAGACTGTGTCCTCTTGTTCTGTTGCTGGTTGCCTGGGAGAACAGACTGACCCCCACTCGGCTACAACCACCCTTCAGGTAGCTGTAGACAGCAATGAGGTCTCCCCTGAGCCTCCTCTTCTCCAGGCTAAACAACCCCAGCTCCCTCAGCATCTCCTCACAGGGCTCTACTCCAGGCCCCTCACTAGTTTTGCCACCCTTCTCTGGACACATTCCAGAACCTCAACATCTCTCTTGTATTGAGGGGCCCAGAACTGGACACAGTGCTCAAGATGTGGCCTGACCACTTCTGACTGGAGGGGAAGAATAGCCTCCATTGTCCTGCTGGCCACACGATTCCTGATGCAGGCCAGGATGCCATTGGCTCTCTTGGGCATGTTGCTGGCTGAGGTTCAGCCTACTATCTACCAGCACCCTCAGGTCCCTTTCTGCCTGGATAGAGTATCAAAGTGAACTCAGCCCTTCTGGACTCTAGTGGGCTGGTAGGAGAAGCAAAATCAGAGCAAATATGCTGGTCTGTTGCTGAGTGGAAAAGACAAAGTCAGCCCAGCAATGGGGAAAAAGGCTAAAGGTTTGCTCAGCCTTGAGAATGATCTACTATGCCCTGAGTCATCATCCTTGCCTATCAGCCTCTTCTCTTTGCAAAGATCATTCATTTTGGAATTAGGTTCCATGGGCATGAAAGGCAGAAGGCAACCAGGAAAAGCCAGCCCCTGCTTACTCAGGGCTGGTTACACTTGATTAACCTGACACAATCCTAGCATGAAATGACTGACTGTCAGAACTTTGGCTTCACTTAAGGTTTTTGCCAACTCCTGCAACATTGTATGGGTTGGACAAACAGGCTGCTGAAGCCCAGTAGTCCAGACAATTTTCAAGCTCTGAGTAGTAATCAGTGTCTTGAACCTCTTAACAGCTGCTGCGTCGTACCAGCGCCAGCAGGGTTCAACATTTACACCACCAACTTGCAGTGAGAGAAGGCATCTTTGAGAAATGTGTGGACAGCAAAAGCCAGGCTGGCAGGATTGATATGCCAAGTGGTAGAGCAAGACAGTGGAACTGAATTTCATTCCCTAGGGAGAGGCTGCAAAACAAGAGGCCAGTGTGTACATCAGGATAAACTCATTTGTTAGAGGGCGCTGCAACACTAGAGCAGTTAACCCAGACAATTTGAGTTGTTAATTTTGGAGCTTTTAAGGACTCAGCTAGATGCAGTCACAGCTGATCTAGTGTTGATGATGATCTTGCTTTAGGAAGAGGTTGGATAACCTGCAAACATGCCTTCCAGCCAGCATTCTCTGAACATGCAAGGGCAGTCTAAGTTATGCTACACTGCACATGAAACTTAAAGTCTTGTAGTTCTCTCCAGTCATAAGACTGATGAATCTGTTATTTCAACTCCCAGCAATGGGCACAGGAGCTCCCAGCAGGGATTCTGGATGGAGCTAGTGTTAAGAAAATATCCTTATCGATAAGGCAAGAGAAAAGTGACGTGAAATGATTCTGTATAGGGTGCAGGAACGTTCCCTAAATCAGATGAGTTTCAGGTATTTCCATAGGGATTAAGCTGTCCTTCAGGTCATCATTAATATTCAGTTGGCACAATTAAAATTTGATCCTTTCCACTATTATCAAGGGGCCAGATCCTTGCAGCTCTAAGGTGGAGAAAACTCCCCTTCTCTGTGAGAACCTTGTCTTGCCAAGGACTCAGCCCTGCCTATTATTTAGAGCTCCAAAGTCAGGGCTAAAAAAAGCTGTGCAATAATAAAGAGATCAAGCTTGCTAATGACAAATCCTTTGGGTGTTTGGCAGAAAAATCTTGCAAGTACAAAAAAAACACAGCTGATAATAAAATGTACTTTGTTAACATCAGTTGTGAATAACTAGCAAGGCTCCTAGGGTCCTTTTGCCCCCAAGATGCCATGGAGACAGTTTTTCCTCCCCACTACTTGTCCCTCCTGCAGTAAATGCATTTTGAAGAGCTGTACTCTACAGCTTCCCTGAGCCTTCGCAAGCAGGTCTAAATAGTGGGTGTAAAGCTCCAGGAAGGACAAAACATCTCTTGAAAACAGTTTGTTCTTTGTTACAAAAGATATTTTTATTAAAAACGATCAGAGAAAGTAAAGGGAACACAATACAGCAGAAGAGAAATGGCACTCAACAGGGAAGGATCTAAAACTGTCAATGAAGCAACAGCCTCTCACTTTGTGTCCTGAAACTCTTTTGGCTCAATGTCATTTAATTTAGGTCTTGGCAGAGCAGTGTGACAAAGCTGAGCACCTTCGGGGCTGGGAAAGTTGTAACATTAATTGACTTGTGTGAGCCTTGCTCTGTAGTCTGTGGCTCCAGTCCTGCTGAACCTATTTTCCTTTATGTATCCTTCGGGAATTTCACTTTTCTTGACAGCTGTTCCATACAGCGAAACCCGAGGGTTGGGTTTTGGTTTGGGGTGGGGTTTTGTGTTGTAATTTGCCTCCTGTTTGTTGGCTCGCTTGTTTGTTTTGACTGGGTTGGTTTCTTTGTTTCATTTGGGTGGTTTGGTTTGGGTTGGGTTTATTGTGTGTTTGGCTGCTTTGTTGTTGTTTGCTTTGGGTGTGGGGTTTTTTTGTAATGCATGTTTACGTGTGCTTGATTTGAGGGTTATGTACCCCATGCCAGAGTTCAGCCTTCTTGCAGAACTGTGCAGCAGGGACCTAGCAGTTAAGTAGCAGAGGAAACATCCCAGGTGGCATGTCAGTTTCGTAGGTGTGAACTGAATTTTTTAAATGGTGAGGACTCCAGTTAGCTGAGAAGGCCATGTTTGGTTCTGTTGTATAAATAAGGAGGCAACGAAGGAGATAAATATGCTTCTATGAGGACAGTGCAGATGTAAAAGGGGGGAAGCAAAATTGCAGAGAAAGGATGATCCATTGTTCTGGCATATTTTTAGCACTTCTAACCTTTCCCACAGCTGGCTTCTTGCTTTTCTTGCCAGCAGAAATGCATTCTCTTCGCTTCTTCATTTCTCCATTCCCTCCTAATGACCTTCTGTAACTGAAACTCAATTAATCTCCTAATAAAAGTTGACAGTAAGGCAACAAATTGCTTTGTCTTGGAGTGTTAGAAAGGATTTGTACAGCACTTGTCTTCCATTAAAGCAGCATTTGAGGAGTCCAGATGCCTTGCCATAAGCCCTCTCTCTGAATCTATTAACGACCTTAAAAACCAGAAAATAAGCTGATGAGAGGGAGTTTCTCTTTTGTCCCTAACACTGGGTGTTTCATTTCCCAGAGATTTATGTATCAATGTTCTTTGAGCCCATCTTTCACAACACATGCATATTTGATCATCCAGAGCGGGAGAGGGGTGACTAATGATTCAATCAGTGTTATAAATGGTGGGCACACTGAGAGGCACATCTACTTTGCACAGAACCTCTTCTGTTGCATTTGCAGATCCTTCGTGCTGCAATCAGGGAGTGATTCTGTCTTGGCCTTTTTGAGATCCTTTCTAGCACCTCTCCCATCGTGCATCAAGCTTTCTGTGTGCTTCTGGTCTAAATTTCTCTTTCATGACCTTCCTCAAACTTCACTCTATTTCTGTTACTGTGCTCACCTCAGCAGCAAAAGCAGTATTAGTTTGCATCTTTTATTGTTTTTTGGTAAGGATTTGAGATTTGACTTGCCAGCTCTTTACTGTCCTAAGAGCTTCACTAGATTCTGTTTAGCCTGGAGAAGAGGAGGATCAGGGTGAGGCCTTATTGCTCTCTACAACTACCTGAAGGGAGGTTGTAGGCAGGTGGGGGGTTGATCTCTTCTCCCAGGCAACCAGCAGCAGAACAAGAGGACACAGTCTCAAGCTGTACCAGGGGAGGTTTAGGCTGGCTCTTAGGAAGAATTTCTTCATAGAAAGAGAGATTGGCCATTGGAATGTGGTGCCCAAGGAGATGGTGGAGTCACCATCCCTGGAGGTGTTCAAGAAGGAATTGGACATGGCACTTGGAGCCATGGTTTAGTAGTCATGAGGTCTTGGGTGGCAGGTTGGACTTGATGATCTCTGAGGTCTTTTCCAACCTTATTGATTCTATGATTCTCCTACAGTGCTGTTGGAAGAGGAGTAGAAGACACATTAGAGGTGCTCCTTTTTCCTCCAAATAAAAAAATAGGAAAGCATTCTAGGAGCCAGTCCAAAAAAACCTACTGTGAGTCTTTCAGCTGGCATTCACAGATAGGGAACAGGCTCTTCTAGGTGGAGTGAATCCACTTTAGATCCTCCATGGGCTCAGAGGTGCCACTCTCTGAAGTATCTCTTTGTCTCTTGCTGTATTAAAACCTTGGTCATCCAAACAGGTTACAAGTAGCTACCTGAAAACTAAGTTTCATTACAGCTACTTTATGGTTGTGCCAGGAAGGATTTAATAAGCATGGTTAAAGCCAGCTGCAGAGTGGCCATTTACTGTTCATTTCTCTTGTGTGTATTCTGCAGAGCTGTTCTTGCAAACATCAACAACTTCCAAGAAGGTTTAGCAGGAGGACAATTGATGTACACCTTGTCAATATCTTCTGGACAAAAACCAAACTCCTACTTTTTTAACTGAGCTCTGCTGCCTCACAGGGATCTTCATGCAAGTGTTTCCTCTTCTGTTTCTTTCGTTCCTGCCTTTCTCCACCCAGAAAGCTGCTGTCTATGCTTGCTTGCATCCTTCAAGCCTTCATGAGACTGGTCTCCTCCCCCTAACAATATTAGAAGTTCATCCATGCTGAGCATCAGAGTTGTTTGTTTCTTTGCCTGCAGTGGCAGGATTGGATCAATTACAGGGGCACCTCCCAGCCCAAATAATAGAATATGTCACTGTTTGATGTAATTAAGGTGAATTTTCATCTCCAGTTCTCTTACACTAGTAATAGTTCATGACAGCAGTGCTGTGGCTTTCACATCAGGGTAGTATAACAGGGAAGTTTGCAGCTGGTTTGCTTTGGGGTACCCAGCCTTGGGTGAAGATGGCAGATCATCTTCTCCCTGGTGAGTTGGTATTTGCTGATACTTCTAATTAATTTGCCTAGAGAACATTGTACTTCTATAGCAACAAGTGAGCAACCCTTGAATGATCATCTATATCACTAGCATCTCTAGATTATCTTAAACCACAGTGTCCCAAAAGGAGAAAAAAAACACCTGTTGAGATATTTACCCTTTCAACTTCCAAAGTGTTATTGCTGTGCCAGAACAGCTCCATTCAGCTGGTAGTATTGCAGCCTCTGGGCTGGGAGGTCAAAACTTGACTAGCATCATGGCTGAAGCATGCACCAAGGATGACACTCTGGCACAGGCATTAAAGAGGCTGCTCCTCTCTTGAGTTGGGCTTGATGATCTTGAAGGTCTTTTCCAACCTGGTTATTCTCTTCTCCTTCTCTTCTCTTCTCTTCTCTTCTCTTCTCTTCTCTTCTCTTCTCTTCTCTTCTCTTCTCTTCTCTTCTCTTCTCTTCTCTTCTCTTCTTTTTTTCTTCTTCTCTCTTTCTCTTCTCTTCTCTTCTCTCTTCTCTTCTCTTCTCTTCTCTTCTCTTCTCTTCTCTTCTCTTCTCTTCTCTTCTCTTCTCTTCTCTTCTCCTCTATTCTACTCTATTCTACTCTATTCTACTCTATTCTACTCCTATTCTATTCTATTCTATTCTATTCTATTCTATTCTATTCTATTCTATTCTATTCTATTCTATTCCTATTCTACTTCTATTCTATTCTATTCTATTCTATTCTATTCTATTCTATTCTATTCTATTCTATTCTATTCCTATTCTACTTCTATTCTATTCTATTCTATTCTATTCTATTCTATTCTATTCTATTCTAATGGTGGCATTCCTTAGATGAGATGTTAACTCTGGCTCCCTTCAGCTCATCCCTCCTGACAGGGTAGGCAGAAGTTAAATATCTCATGACACTGTTTCCCCAAGATAATCTCAACGTCCTGGCCAGTATTTCCTCTGAGTAGAAACTAGTTGTGATACATAAGACAGAGCTAGTATGCTCTCCAAACAAGTGAATTGCTTCAGTTTGCCTTTTTACACTTAATTTTCCAGACTGCTTTGTAGTATTGTGCTATTAATCTTCCACTTTGATTTAAGAGGTGACCTGGGGAGTTAGGAGAGTTTTGCTTTTACAACCAAAGGCTTTTTTTGTTTTATTTGGAGTGCTGTATTTTCATGGGGGACCTTTTGTTGCTTTTCAAGACAAAGTCACTTGACAGAGCTGCTGGGTGTTTGTAGAAATGAAGATCACATCCTTCTGCACAGAGCACGAGAGCTGCTGAATGGGAACAGGCAACATCCTGACTCTGTGACACCTCAGCAGGAGGGTTCAAGCAGAGGGCTTGGTGTTGAGCACATGGAGGGGGGAAAAAAAAGGCATGTAGGTGGATGAATAGGTGCAGAGGAACAAAAAGTGCTCTCTGTTGCTCTTCAGAGCAATCATTTCATCACCCTGGATGAAGCACTCACTATATTCTTCCTCTCCATTATCGTTTAAGGCGCAGCTCTGCGCTGCAGCTTGCCTAGGTTCACGTGCAGAGCTCTAGATACTTGTGCCCTGAAGAGAACATGCTAGGGAAAGGGGGTTTATTCTGTACCATCTCTCCCTTCCAGCATTTGCTTTTTTCTTGACTATCTAACAGTGTTTGTGCCATCCTGAGCTGCAGATCCCACCTAGTGTGCAGGCACGTGGAAAGAGACATGTGGTAGAGCACATGAAGGGCGAACGCAGGCTTTTGGAAACGTCATGGCAGGAGCTGCCAGGCTTTGAGTATTTTTGAAATCCAGGCCCACTTGTAGGTGCTAAGTACTCAAGTGTCTGGCCAGGAATTCCTTTGAAAATCTGGCCCAGAGTTTGCTGTCTAGGAGTAGAGAGCAAGTGCTACATCTGTACTTCCCAGCTGGGGAGGCAGACCACACTGGTGAAGTGAAGCAGAGGGTCCAGGGGGAAAAACATAATCTTTGTGATAGTCTTGAGTCCTGCAGGTGCTGGCAGCCATCCTGCCTCTGAGAACTCTCTACAACTCTCTCTACAACTACCTGAAGGGAGATTGTGGCCAGGCAGAGGTTGGTCTCTCTTCCCAGGAAGGCAACACCAGAACAAGAGGACACAGTCTCAGGCTGCGCCAGGGGAGGTTTAGACTGGATGTTAGGAGGAAGTTCTATACAGAGAGAGTGATTGCCCATTGGAATGGGCTGCCCAGGGAGGTGGTGGAGTCACCATCATTGGAGGTGTTCAGGAGACTTGATGGGGTACTTGGTGCCATGATCCAGTTGTTTAGGTGGGTTGGATTGGTTGATAAGTTGGACACGATGATCTTGAAGGTCTCTTCCAACCTGGATTTTTATTGTATTGTATTATTGTATTGTATTGTAACTGACCAGGTTGGAAAAGACATCTGAGATCATTGAGTCCAACCTATCACCCAACTCTATCTAATCAACTAAACCATGGCACCAAGTGCCTCAGCCAGGCTCTTTCTAAACACCTCCAGTGATGGTGACTCCACCACCTCCTTGGGCATCCCATTCCAATGGCCAAACTCTCTTTCTGTGAAGAACTTCTTCCTAACATCCAGCCTAAACCTCCCCTGGTGCAGCTTGAGACTGTGTCCTCTTGTTCTGGTGCTGGCTGCCTGGGAGAAGAGACCAACCCCCACGTGGGAAGAACCTCCCTTCAGGCAGTTGTAGAGAACAATAAGGTCTCCCCTGAGCCTCCTCTTCTCCAGGCTAAGCAAGCCCAGGGAGCAGTGGAATGGCTTCCCTGGTCTCTGACCAGGGGGATTTTTGTGTTGCTTGCTTATTGGGAGCAGTCAGCATGGCTTTGCCAAGGGCAAATCCTGCCTGACAAACCTGGTGGCCTTCTATGAACAGGTGACAGCATTAATAGATGAGGGGCGAGCAACTGATGTCGTTTACCTGGACCTGAGCAAAGCCTTTGACACTGTCCCACACCACATCCTGGTCTCCAAGCTGGTGACACACGGGTTTGATGGATGGACCACCAGATGGATAAGGAACTGGCTTGATGGCCGCACCCCAAAGAGTGGCTGGCAATGGGTCCATGTCCCAGTGGAGGCCAGTGACAAGCGGAGTCCCTCAGGGATCAGTCCTGGGACCAGTCTTGTTCAACATCTTTGTGGGTGACATGGACAGTGGCATTGAGTGCACCTCAGCAAGTTTGCTGATGACACCAAGCTGTGTGGTGCAGCAGACACGCTGGAGGGAAGGGATGCCATCCAGAGGGACCTGGACAGGCTGGAGAGGTGGGCACAGGCCAACCTCATGAGCTTCAACAAGACCAAGTGCAGGGTCCTGCATCTGGGTCGAGGCAATCCCAGGCACAAATACAGGCTGGGCAGACTGGCTGGGGAGCAGCCCAGAGGAGAGAGACTTGGGGGTGCTGGTGGACGAGAAGCTCAACATGAGCTCTCAATGTGCACTTGCAGCCCGGAAAGCCAATCAGATCTGGGCTGCATCAGGAGAAGTGTGGCCAGCAGGTCAAGGGAGGTGATTCTCCCCCTCTACTCAGCTCTGGTGAGACCCACCTGGAGTACTGCGTCCAGTTCTGGAGCCCCTATTACAAGAGGGATCTGGAGGTGCTGGAGCGTGTCCAGAGAAGGGCCACGAGGATGAGCAGAGGGCTGGAACACCTCTGCTGTGAGACAGACTGAAGGAGTTGGGGCTGTTCAGCCTGGAGAAGAGAAGGCTCCGAGGTGACCTCATTGTGGCCTTCCAGTATCTGAAGGGGGCCTACAAGAAGGCTGGGAGGGACTTTTCAGACTATCAGGGAGTGATAGGACTAGGGGGAATGGGATGAGCTGGAGGTGGGGAGATTCAGGCTGGATGTGAGGAGGAAGTTCTTCACCGTGAGAGTGGTGAAGCCCTGGAATGGGTTGTCCAGGGAGGTGGTTGAGGCCCCGTCCCTTGCGGTGTTTAAGACCAGGCTGGACGAGGCTCTGTCCAGCCTGATCTAGGGTAGAGTGTCCCTGCCCATGGCAGGGGGGTTGGAACTAGATGATCCTTGTGGTCCCTTCCAACCCTAACTGAAACTATGAAACTATGAAACTAAACTATGCTAATTGTAAATATCTGTATGATGTTGCAAATCCTTTACATTTTGTCCATATTCATGGCATTCCATTGGAGAGTGTAGGTTTTGCTTGTAAATACAGCTTCCATTTGCTTATAATCAAGTTGGTCTGGCAAAGGTAGTGCTTGGGGGAATCTTCAACACACCACACAGTGATAGCACTGGACACCTAAGTGAGTGAAAATGAATCGTTGCAGGGATGGGATTAAGCATGCTTAGCACAGAAGTTCCAGGTTTTGATGCCCCCCTTGAATGAGTGGACCTTTTTTCTTTCTTTCTCAATAAATCTGTCAGGCCCTGGTGGCCAAGAAGGCAAAAGGCATCCTTGCCTGCATCAGAAATAGTGTGGCCAGCAGGAACAGGGAAGTCATTCTTCCCTGTACTCAGCACTGCTCAGGCCACACCTTGAGTCCTGTGTCCAGTTCTGGACTCCTCAATTTAAGAAGGATATTGAGATACCTGAACATGTCCAGAGAAGGGCAAAGAGAGTGGGGAGAGACCTGGAGCACAGCCCTGTGAGGAGAGGCTGATGGAGCTGGAGGTGCTTAGCCTGGAGAAGAGGAGGCTCAGGGGAGACCTTCTTGTAGGAGGTTGTAGCCAGCTGGGGGTTGGTCTCTTCTCCGAGGTAACCAGCACCAGAACAAGAGGACACAGTCTCAAGCTGTGCCAGGGGAGGTTTAGGCTGGAGGTGAGGAGAAAGTTCTTCCCAGAAAGAGTAATTTGCCATTGGAATGTGCTGCCCAGGGAGGTGGTGGAGTCACCATCCCTGGAAATGTTCAAAAAGGGATTGGACGTGGCACTTGGTACCTGGTTTAGTTAGTCATGAGTTCTTGGGTGACAGGTTGGACTTGATGATCTCTGAGGTCTTTTCCTACCTTATTGATTCTATGATTCTGTGAAAGCACCCTGCTGGGTTTTACTGTGTGATGCAACAGCAGAAGGCTGTAATGGCAAATCAGAGACTGTTCAGGAATGGTGAATGACACAGGACGACTGTCACAGCCCTGATGCTGGGTGGAGAGTAGCACTGTGTAACACTAATGCACTGGGGCATGTTAGATATTGGTCCTGTTCACCCAGACAGCAACAAAATAGAACCAGAAGTGACAGAGGAGCTTGTTTCCTATCAAGACCAACCAACCATTACCACATTATTGCTGTGTTTTGTTTCTCTCATTTAAATGAGTGGTGGCAGCAGTTTACACCAGAAATCAAAGGTGATTATTTTTCCATAGAGTTGTCAAGCAGGACATAAAGCCTCCCACTACTGTCCTGACAAATGTGCTTACCACCATCAAAATCACCAGGAAAATGATGAAGTATATTTTCTCCTGTAAATAAAAGGAGCTGAACACAAAGGAGAAGGCCTTTGGTCATTGTGGCATTTAAGTGGTGTCTGATGGGCTAATGCTATTACAGGGATTAAATTTAGTGTTCAGGGTAGATGCTAATGTGTGTCTGTGCAGGTACATTATGGTTATACATGTGACAAGCACATACCCTTGACCATACTAATTCATTGCTAGCTACTAGTGAAGAGGACAAGAATCTGATGGAAATATCCAGCCTACTGACAGCAAAGTCTAGGACAAAGCCATGCCTGTTTCATGTGGTACTGTGTCATAGTATCAGTCAGGCTTGGAAGGGACCACAAGGATCATCTAGTTCCAACCCCCCTGCCATGGGCAGGGACACCCTACACTAGATCAGGCTGGCCAGAGCCTCATCCAGCCTGGGCTTAAACACCTCCAGGGATGGGGCCTCAACCACCTCCCTGGACAACCCATTCCAGGGCTTCACCACTCTCATGGGGAAGAACTTCCTCCTCACCTCCAGCCTGAATCTCCCTTCCTCCAGCTTCATTCCATTCCCCCTAGTCCTATCACTCCATGAGATGCTGAGAAGTCCCTCCCCAGCCTTCCTGTAGGCCCCCTTCAGATACTGGAAGGCCACAATGAGGTCACCTCGGAGCCTTCTCTTCTCCAGACTGAAACTCATGCTAGAATAGCTCCTAGGTGCTTCATTTTGTTTAATTGCTTTGCTAATTTTCAAACTGAGGAATGGCTGGGATGGAAGCTAGCAAAGGGGTTGACTGGGACAGGGCTGGGGAACTCACAGCCCCTCAGCTAGATCCAGGCTGTAACTTCAGATGGTACAGTCAGCAGCAGTGTGGGGTTTGGATTCTTTGTGAAGGGTTTAGTACTGAAAGGTAGCAAACTGATGAAAAGTAATAGAGTGTGTGTTGATACATGGGCCCCCAAAGGTGAAATTAAGGCTCCTCCAACCTTCTGCAGGAAAGCTGCCTGCTACTCTCCAAGTCTGAGACAGTGAAGGAACTCTTACTTTGTAAATCCAGGGGCTTTGCAGTACAGTTCAGACCAAAGGTGGAGTGCAGGAGAAGAGCAGCTGCTGATCCAACCTGGAGACACAGCTGCAGTGTGCTCAGACTCGGTGAGGGGAATGGATTTCTCTTCAGCAATGCAGCCATGCATCTCCTCTGCAGAACTCTGCCTGTCTGCAGAAATCTGCCTGCCTGATTACACAGCCAAAGTGAATTGGACTCCAAATCTCAGTGGAAGGATAGCAGCTCATGAAAAAAAGATTTGAAAGAAACAGAAGCACAGACTTTGGGGGACTGTGTACTTTGTGCCTGGGTGGTCCATGCAGATATGTCCACTCAGCAGATTTGTGGAAGAGCAGCGCTTTGCACCACTTAAAATTTGCCCTGCACAGGGACATCATTCCAAAGGCTGGAATTTGCTGCTATTTAATCTGGGCATTAAGCCAAAACATCAGAGCCTGGGAGTCATATACCTAACTTAGAGGCAACAGTGACAAATGCTTTGAGAAGAAGATTAGGATACTTTTTTTTCAGGGTTAATTAACTTCTGGAGGTTTGGGTTTTTTGCTATGGAGGACTTCAAACTCTGACCCTTTGTCTCCAAAGGTGTGGGAATTGATGCCAAGCCTGGTAAATCACATATGAGGCAGAGGAACTACATGTTACTTAGGATGCTTTGCCAATTACTCTTCAGTGGAAGGAGAAGGCACTCTCAAGGATGAGTGATCCCTTGAGATCCTGCAGAAGCCCTGGAGACACTTTATTTGGCTCAGTGGCTCGGGGAGGTCTAGGGTAAGCAGGTGTCTAATTCCTAAAGCAGGGCAGCATCCATTCAGGTCAGCCCAGGACCCACTCTATCCTTACAGCATGCTAGGTCTTGGGGAGCATTTGCTGCCATGCAAATGGAGGTTTCAATGGATAGGAAAGACGTGGAAATAAATTACAAGCCTGCCCTAAAGTGTCCCTCTTCATCATAACTGAAGGCTGTCAGCCTCTGTCCCCTGTCAGCACCCTGCCGTTAATGTTGGTGCTTTTTTAGGAGCCCACTGGCAGCCCTCAGGGACTTGAAACTTCATAGAACAAAGCCAGTTCCTGGATTTATGTTTTTGTTGCACACAGAACAACAAGGCTATGTAGAAGGCTTTTGCTGTGTGTTCATCTCAGATGCACTCTCCTCTTGGATTAGACCAGGGGAGTTTTATCTCGGGCAGTCAGATAGCAAGTCTATTAAAACAGAGTGGACAAGGACACATAATTTGCTTAGTGCTGCAGTGAAGGGTGATGCTGTGAAGGCTCTGTCTTGGGTGATGAATGTTTCATGACCAAATCTCTGTAGGATGGGATGCTGACCACATAGCAAGTGGTTGAAAAGATTGCCCAGGTTTTCCTGGTGGTTTGCCCTGAGCTATGTGTTGCAAAGCACTGACAAGTGCAGCTGTGAGTTATAGGGCTGTTCTCTTGCTTTAAAAAGTGGCTTCTCTGACAAGGCTGCTCTCTCTACCAGGAACATGTCTTGTACAGTCAAATTCTGCTCCACAGCCCCAGAATCATAATGCAGGTTCTAGTAAAGAACTGCTAAATAGCCACTCATGCTCTACAGATTGTTTACTACTCAAAGAGGTGGTAGAGGGGGTCACATTTCAGGTTACTCCCAAAGGCCAGCAAAGATGGAGACCCTCAAGTGGCCTGGAAGCTCCAAGGATGCTCTCGGCATAGGTGCAGAGAGCTGTCTGAAAGTGCCTCCTGTTTTTTTACACAGGAAGACAGATGTGGATGCTAAAGGAGAGGTTTCTTGCCAGGAAGGATGTGAACAAAAACAGTGTAGGCTCCACAATCTAGACAAGATGTTTGATGCCAGTGAAATCATGCAGAAAAGTCTAGCCACATAGACTGCCGTTTCAGGGGAAACCCAAGCTGGAGCTGAACAGCCAGAAGCAGTGTTGCAATGTCCCCTGGGCACTCTCAAGACGCTCATAGTCTATTTTTCAGTAGAGGCAATGAGCCTATACAAATCCCCTCATTAATCACCCTGCTTTGAGAGCTGGGGAGCAAGTCTGTTCACACTTAGTAAAGGTTCTTCTACCTGATGCTTTGTTGTGCCACATAGGCAGAGCTCAGGTTTTAGCTTTTCTCCCATCTCTGTGTCTTTCCATGCACGCTGAGTGTGTTTGCCTTCTCCCACTCCAACTGTATGCATAGTGCTGAGAACTCAAAACATCCTGAGAGGACTCTGTGAGAGGAACTGTTGTGGTGCTCAGAGTGGTGTATAGGGAGAATGGGTCATTATCTATGTTTCAGTAGGGGGGAAACTGGGGGTTTGGGAACCACAGCTATATATTAAGGTCAGGCTGAGACCCAGTGTCCTCATTTGTTGGGCTGTCCTACCTTCTGCTAAGCAGCTGGTAACAAGGCATACTGTGGGGGACCCAGCAGATGGTATTGAGGAATGGTACATAATGAGGCATGCAAGGAAGTGTGGGAAGTAGGTGCAATGGAGAATGCTGCCCAGATACTGCTGTGATACTCTCTTAAGTGCTAATATCAAACACGTAGCAAAAAGACTCCATGTGCCTCTCCCCAGCCTCACATGCAAGAGCCTTTGCTCTTCAAGGGATCCTCAGTTCTCTTCTCTAGTCTATTTTTCTAGAGATTATATTGGAATGATTTAATTGGTTTTAATTAGCCCCAATGGGGATGGGGGCACATCTGCCACTTGCCTGCAATATCATAATCAAAGAAGGGTCCACGTTGTGGAGTATCAGATTTGCACTTGTCCTCACTGAAGCAAGAGAAATTTCAACAACTGAACCTCAGGGGAGAGCTCATCATCTAGCAAGCACCTGAGCGCAGCTGTATCAGGTCTCTCTTGTCACTGCCTGGATGATTAGTGACATAGCATTTGTTTGCTGCACAAAGCGTGCAAGTTGAGGGAACAAAGCTAGTAATTAGAGCAACACAGCTCAGCCGAGACGCATTCCGCCTGAGCATCCAAACTAAACACTTGGCTCTGCTCCTTTGGATGGCATTTCTCCTACGCCTACCCGAGAACAGCAACCAAGCCCATTCCAGGCCAGGGGAGAAGAGTAAAGGGGCTAGCAAGGGACATCCTTTTGCCTCAGACTGCTCCTCAGTGGTTTAGATCTGCATCCCAAAGGAGAAGCTTGCAGGTGTTTTGTGAAATGATCACGCACGGCTGCTTCGGCTACGCAACCTTAGCTTCTTGTGTGCACCGAGATGAAGAGCTCCCCATAAAGGCAGCCCTCAGTCAGGAGTTACAGTGCACACAGAGTTTTGAGAGGACTGTGAGCCCTGCAGTGTGCTCTGAGAAATATCTGTGTGGGGCTTGCATGAGCCAGTAGAGAGCCTGCAAAGCTCGAGAGGACTAGTGCAAAATTTCTAGCATCAGCCTTCCTTGGTTCAAACCCAGATGCCCTTTATTTTGATTTTTCTCTGACAGCAGCCAAGTGCTCTGCTATTGCAGCAAGCTTTAACAGAGCCAACACTCCATCTATGCAGGTAGACATTTATCAGTGGTAGTCTGGATCTGAACTTTTTCCACCATATGGCCACCAAAACTGGGCTCTCTTGAAGGGGCATAAAAAGCCTTTTGCTGGCTTTAGACATTAACTGCATCTCTCTGGCATTAACTGCATCTCTCTTGCATTAGAGAGCTATTTGGAGAAGATGTTTTAGTATATGTGGTATATCCCAGATAAAAGACAAAATGTTCTGTCTGTTGCTGCTTTTAAGAGAGTCTCCTGCTCATGGATTAGAGCATGTTTAAATTTAGGTGAAAACAAAAATATCAGCTGTATTTAAAGGCATTGATGAGCAAATCAGAAAGTACCAGGCAGTACATGTTCCTTAAACAGTCAGCTGCCTCCCATCCTCTCAAAGCTCTTAATGAACATGGCAGATATGGTTCTTTAATGTGTAATTGTCATTTAATGTCACTGAAATGTTCACCAGGGGACCCAAATGACAACATGAGACCCAGCATGGACTCACCAAAGTTCCTTCATAGCCACCTGAAGGGTTGCCATAGCAAGATCTGCTCCAGCCTCTGCTAATTTGTTCAGGCTGTGTGGTGCTGGCTGTGCTGAGGCAGGATAGGATGAAGCAGGTATATCTGTGCATGATTTTAAGGAGCAATTTGTGCATCAGAACAGTATATTATCCTGGAATCATAGAATCAACAAGGTTGGAAAAGAACTCAGAGATCATCAAGTCCAACCTATTACCTAACACCTCATGACTACCTAAACTGTGGCTTCAAGTGCCACGTCCAATCCCCTCTTGAACACCTCCAGGGATGGGGACTCCACCACCTCCCTGGGCAGCACATTCCAATGGCCAATTACTCTTTCTATAAAGAACTTTATCTCACCTCAAGCCTAAACCTCCCTTGGCACAGCTTGAGACTGTGTCCTCTTGTTCTGGTGCTGGTTGCCTGGGAGAAGAGACCAACCCCCACCTGGCTACAAAACCTCCCTTCAGGCAGTTGTAGAGACCAATAAGGTCTCACCCTGAGCCTCCTCTTCTCCAGGCTAAACAACCCCAGCTCCCTCAGCCTCTCCTCACAGGGCTGTGCTCCAGACCTCTCCCCAGCCTTGTTGCCCTTCTCTGGATATGTTCAAGTATCTCAATGTCCTTCTTAAATTGAGGAGCCCAGAACTGCACACAGTACTCAAGGTATGGCCTAACCAGTGCTGAAATATATCAGACAAGGATGTATAAATAAATATATGGAAGTATAAATAAAGCAACCAAAAGCTCTCAGAGATAGCTTTGTTGTAATCTGGGAGCATCTACAGCTTAGGACAAGCAAAAGATAGGGAATTGAAAATGGGACTCAGAGAATGACTAATGACTAGGGACAGGGAATGCAGGTTGTAGGCAAAACTAAGGACAATTTAAATGGAGGTTGGGCTAAGATGTTCATTAGCAGTCACCACTAATTTGTTGGTTTGTCTGAATTTAGTTGTTTTGTGGCTGACAGCTCTGAACCTGCATCCACAGGTCTTGTGTTATTCCTTGGAGAAAGAGCTGAAGGGATGTTTCAGCAAAAAGGTGCTAGTGAGGAGGATGAATATTTGAGTGTTGGGCTGCCTGAGCTAGCAAACTGAAAAATACCACTCTGTAGCAGCATGGCAAAAGCAAGGGAGTGCCCTTTGTAGCTAGAGACTGGACACTTGCAGAAATAGAAGTGAAAGATTGCTTAAGTCTATTTTAGTCCACCTGAATGTGCTTAGCTATGGGCAGGTATCTGCACTTCTCTTCCTTCCACCTGCTGTCCAAAAGCAAGATGAATGAAATCAGGAAAGCATCTAAAAATGTCCTGATAGCAGCATATCCAAACTCGACTCTCAGAAGCATGCCTTGACCTTCAGCCACTCTCAGTGAAGGGAAAATATTGGGCTCCAGCTCAGCTGGTTTGCGCTGAGCGAACAAGAACACTCTCTCAGTCTGAGAGTTCTCCATCTTCGCTGAACTTTTTAGCTTAGTCATCAGCACGGACCTGCTCTCAGCCAAAGTAATGCATTTTGCCACCTAAGAAATGACAAGCAGCTGAAGAAGTGCACATCATTTGCTATTTTCAGAGACAAGGGCAGCGCTGTGGGGAATGGAAGAAGAATCCATGTGGCTTTTTTTCTTGGGCATCTTTAAGGACAGGAGTTGATGCTAGTGGAATTATCACCACCACCTCCATGCCACACAACCTGCTGCATCAAAACCTGAACTGCCTGTGATGCTCTATCATTGATTCTATGATTCTATGATTCTGTGGTGTATTTACTGCTCTTCTGCTCTAGGGTTTGGCTGATCTGGACTAAAAGAGCAACCTCTGGAGTTCACAGGATGTTAGGGGTTGAAGGGGACCTGCTGAAGTTGAGTCCAACCCCCCTGCCAGAGCAGGACCATAGAATCTAGCACAGGACACACAGGAACACATCCAGATGGGTCATGAAAGCCTCCAGAGAAGACTCCACAACCTCTCTGGGCAGTCTGTTCCAGTGCTCTGTGATCTTTACAGTGAAGCAGTTCCTCCTCATGCTGAGGTGGAACCTCTTGTGCTGTAGTTGATGTCCATTGCCCCTTGTCTTATCACAGGGTGCAGCTGGGAAGAGTCTGTCCCCTCCCTCTTGACCTCCAGCCCTCAGATGTTTATAAACATTTATTAAATCCTCTCTGCCTTCTCCAGACTAAAAAGCCCCAGGTCTCTCTGCCTCTCCTCACAGGGCACATGCTCCAGTCCCTTAATCATCCTCATTGGACTCCGTTGAGTAGATCCCCGTCCCTCTTGAACTGGGGAGCCCAAAACTGGATGCAATATTCTAGGTGAGGTCTCACCAGGGCAGATTAGAGGGAGAGGAGAACCTTCCTTACACTCCTGCTTATTCCCTGCCTTAATCTTATCATGACTGTTAATGATCAACTGATATATAGCTCTTCACCCATTTTAGCCATGTGAGAAGCTGATGCAAAGAGCTGGGCATCTTCCTTGTGCCCCAAATGAGGTGTCAGGTCTATGGGCAATGATGCAGCTTGTAAACTGAGAACAAAACCATTGCTCTGTGGCTCTGATACAAAACAACTGAGTAATATATCTGAGAAGAAATAAAGTCAATCTGAGAGGGCTCGAGCTGGCCACAGGAGAGTCAGTGAGGTTAGCCAGCACACGCCTAAGTACCTAATTGGTGTCAAATTCTTCCAAGTAGTAAAGAATTTAGGAACCATCTTACCCTGATTACTTTTCAATGTCTCTTTAATATTTTAAAAGATGTATTAGCTGGATTATTAGTCACAACACAGATCTCAGTGTGGCATCTTGACCTTGGGAGCTCCATTTCTCCTTCGAGGCTGGAGAGAGGCAGGGTTTATGCAAAGCGTTCTTTGCAGGGATGCCAGAGGAGCTGGCAGGGCTTGCTGCTAGCCAGAAGACTCCATTTTGAGCCCAGTGGGTCCCTGTCAAACCATGACTCACTTGGCCAGTGACAAACAGGACCTGAACTCAACAAAATTTAATCAAAATGGGATAATGTCTGTGATTTCAGTTCAGGCTCTTGCATGGATTTAGGGTGAGCTTTTGCTTTCCTAAGCTCTCAAATGTCACTTCTCTCTTTTCTGTCCCCTTTTTGCAATGCTTTCTGAGCCTGAATTATTGCTGCAATTTGCTTCAACTCCTTCCACACAGGATTTTTTTCTTGTCTAGAAGAGCCCACTGTGAGGGACTGTAGCTGAAATGTTTCATTAAGTAATTCTAGAAATATATTCATAGAATCATAGAATCAGTAAGGCTGAAAAAGACCTCAAAGATCATCAAGTCCAACCTGTCACCCAACACCTCATGAATACTAAACCATAGAATCATAGAATCAATAAGGTTGGAAGAGATACCTCAAAGATCATCAAGTCCAACCTGTCACCCAAGACCTCATGACTACTAAACCATGGCACCAAGTGCCACATGCAATCCCCTCTTGAACACCTCCAGGGATGGGGACTCCACCACCTCCCTGGGCAGCACATTCCAATGGCTAACAACTCTCTCAGGGGAAGAACTTTCTCCTCACCTCCAGTATAAACTTCCCCTGGCACAGCTTGAGACTGTGTCCTCTTGTTCTGGTGCTGATTGCCTGGGAGAAGAGGCCAATCCCCACCTGGCTACAACCTCCCTTCAGGTTGTAGACAGCAATAAAGTCTCCCTTGAGCCTCCTCTTCTCCAGGCTAAACAACCCCAGCTCCCTCATCCTCTCCTCACAGGGCTGTGCTCGAGGCTCTCCCCAGCCTCCTTGCCCTTCTCTGGACACATTCAAGAGTCTCAATGTCCTTCTTAAATTGAGGAGCACAGAACTGGACACAGGACTCAAGGTGTGGCCTAACAGGTATTTAATTACCTGTCCCCTTCCACCTAGCTACTTTTCCTTCTTCTGTAAATTATTAAAGTAATCCCTAAATCACAATAATTTTGAGTTAGGTTTTTTTGTTGTTGTTTGTGGATGCTTTAGGGTTTTTTTGGGTTTTTTACTATTTTTTGCTTAACTTGAATGTAAAAAGAAAGCAAAGAAAGCTTTTTTTGGATGTAGTGATTTGTTTGCCATTCTCTCTCCTGTGACATTTTTGTCTCCTGTCTCCTTTCCCATTTGTTTTTCCCCTGTTCCAAAGATGAGGAGGAAATTGTGTCTGCCTGGATAACATGTGAGGCTTTGTGCAGCTGAATTTCAATGTACTCTTAATGCTTGCTTCTGAAAATGCCACGTTCTCCACCTCCAAAGATTAGGAGAATGGTGGAAGATACCCAAGTGTTGTAAGTGGTTACAAGGAAAAAGAAGGGGGACCAGGCATTTTGTGAACCAGCCACAGAAGAGTGATGGGGTTTGCATAGCCTAGAGTTGATCCACATGCTTCCCTTCTTGCTTGAAAGCTTGTGGACACCTTGTCCTCCCAGCCCTTGTCTTTGGGTTTGGTTTGAGCTTGGGCTCAATTTGCCACCAAGGTCAGGTGGTGGAGTCACCAGGGAGGTGGTGGAGTCACCATCATTGGAGGTGTTCAGGAGGAGACTTGATGGGGTACTGGGTGCCATGATCTAGTTGTTTGGGTGGGTTGGATTGGTTGATAGGTTGGACACGATGATCTTGAAGGTCTTTTCCAACCTGGATTTATTGTATTGTATTGTATTGTATTGTATTGTATTGTATTGTATTGTATTGTATTGAAAAGATGCCTAGAGAGCTTCTTGCTGGGCTTGCTGTTTCCTGGCAAATCTGTTTTCTTGGGAAAGAAACAAAAGCAAGCAACTTTCTGCCAGGTTTTTATGGCTCTCACATCCACACTGCACCACAGCTGCCTCTCAGGAACAAACAAGCAATTGGGGAACCTGACTTCCTCACTGGCATTGTGTTTTCCTACCCCCCCTCCCCCCTATTTCTCTTCTTGAGCTTTCTCATTTTCTGCTCATTGTCTTTGATTGTGTCAAGAAAATTGGAGAGGCTTCTATAGCCCATTTTGAAAATTAAATGTTAACTTATATAGCCCCTCAATGAGAAGATCCATTATGCATTTTAAAGTAAAGTGGGAGCTTGTGTCCACCAGCTTCATATAAATCTATTCAGCACCATTAAGTGGTTGCCCTATGAAGAATTAGGTGACCACAAGTTGCACTTTAATTATGTTTCCCTAATGCACATTATTTTGCAGCAAGCTTTAGTTTATTTTACAAGAAAGAGAGCATGAATCTATCTTCATCAACACTGCAATACCAGAGTAGAGCATAAACTAAGATTTTAGTCCACAGCCCTTGTGGCAGCTCAAATCTAGAGCTAAACATTATAGTTCCTCTCCAGGAATGAACACTCTGACTGCTATGTGATCATGCAAACAGCTGCAGGCGAAGCTCAGTCAGATGATATTCAGCATTTAATCTTCCTCTAGGAGCTCTTGGGAAGCTTTGTCTGAGATGATGTTAAGATGTCACTTCTCTGCTTACAAGGGGGAAATAGTTTTACTAAGATCTGAGAAGGGCACTAGCCACAGAGGTTCATTTGGGGTAGAGATTCATCTTGGTATCACCTTGGGTTTGCTGTTGCTGTGGTCACTGTGAATGGCACTGATTTCATATGAACACCCACCCTGTGGTGCTACCCAAGAAACAATTTCCATCAGCACCCAGTACTAAGTGAACACTAAGCTAAACCTAAACCAATTTTGAGATGAAATTCCTTTGCATGATCCTAAATGTACCATGCAATAGTTAGTGAATGGGGAATAATGCTGAGAACTGCTGGCTAGAAAAGTTTCTGCACTTTGGCCATCTCATCTATGGGAAGAGTTCTGGTGAGTGTCAGGCCTCAACAAGAGCAGCTGTGGCACTTTCTCCTGTATCTGATTGGCTACAGGGACTTCTCTGAGCACAAGCAAGGCACAGCCAGCAAAGTCTGTGTAAATCCTGTGTTAATACTGATCTGCTGCTAAAATCAGATGGTTGCAATTCCCAAGCATTTGCCCTGAAAGCTTTACTGGTACCCAGTTGCCAAAATGCAGTGTTTGTGTGGAAAATGGGCTTTGACAAATGTGAGATGAATTGGAACCAGCCAGAACACTGCTGGAAGATAGAAGAATTTGATGAGGATGTGCTTATCTGGTTGCCTTTTGCCCTGATGCAGTGGGAGAAGGATTGCCCTCAGGCAGGCCTGTAAAGGGCTCCTGAAGCACAAAGAGAAACTCCAGGCTGTATGTCACCGTGGCAAAACAAGAGAAACACCAGGAGAAGCAGTAAAACCAACAGCACACAAACAATCTGAGAAAACCAGGAGAGTGGAAGAGCCTAATCCATTAAAAGCAAAGGTGTTTGGTTTACTGGTTGTAAAAGCCAGCCTGGAATGAATTAAAGGCCTTTTGAAATAAATCCCTGATAAAGAAAGCATTGACCATTGGAGAAGAAAGTCTGATAAATGAATACACTTCATGTGTGTGGATCCAAAACATATTGCAAAGCAGCAGAGCACCTTCTCTCCCCCGATACTTTTCATGCTTATCTGTTACAGGCATAGCTGTGTGTGCAGTGAAAATCAGTATTTGACAGGTGCCTGTTGTACAACAGAGAGCTTTGTGCTGTGGAAGGATTAAGAGAAAACATTTGAAACCCCACTGAGTATTCCTTTGACTTCATTTTAACTGCTTGAAGTCCAAAGAAGCTGTACACCAGCCGCTTTCTTCTTTCCTGGTCTGAAAGAACTTGGTGTAGGGGAAATGGTGAGGTGGATCAGGTAAGCTGGGTGTGAGAGGTGCTTGGTAAAGCCACATTTCATGCCATCTTATTTTCAGTTAAGACTGTGACTGTAAGTGCATTTTCCTTTTGAAGGTTGCTTTAGAACCCAGAATATTACTGAGAATACACCACCAAGAGTGGTGGTTCCAAAGCATGTTTTCATCTCTTGTTTATATAAAAGACAATACACTTCCCATTCCCTTGACAGTCTTCTTAGATGCCTGTTCTCCAAGGCCAGTGATTTTATAAAGCAGACATATTACTCTTCTGGCTTAAGAAGCTTTTCAGTTACTCTTCTCAAAGATCTTTGTTTTCAACAAGGCTTTGCCTCCATGTTCAGCTCTTCTTTCTCATGACATTTTTGAATCATGCTTGTGTTATCTTTACCTTAAACCTCACACTTGCCATACAATGCCCTTGATTCTTCAGCTCTTGTCCTCTGTTTACTCCCATGTCAAGGAAATTTCAACTCTTGGGTTTCCCTGACGTGACAGATCTCAGTCTCACTGTGTCAGTTCTTACCCAACAGGGCACAGATGGTTTTTTTGCTGCTGCTTTTTAGCAGAACCAGTGTCAGGAATGTGCTTGGGCTCAGCAGGACTGTGCATGGTCCTGAAATGCTGCTTGTGTTTGCTACTGCTAGAGGTTTCATAGTTTCATAGTTTCATAGTTTCATAGTTTCAGGTAGGGTTGGAAGGGACCACAAGGATCATCTAGTTCCAACCCCCCCCCCCATGGGCAGGGACACTCTACACTAGATCAGGCTGGCCAGAGCCTCATCCAGCCTGGTCTTAAACACCTCCAGGGATGGGGCCCCAACCACCTCCCTGGACAACCCATTCCAGGGCCTCACCACCCTGACGGTGAAGAACTTCCTCCTCACATCCAGCCTGAATCTCCCCACCTCCAGCTTCATTCCATTCCCCCTAGTCCTATCACTCCCTGATAGCCTGAAAAGTCCCTCCCCAGGTGGGGCTGTATGAGGAAAGATGAAAAGAGATTGCACGGTATTGGCAGTGAAAACAAACAAACAAAACCCCAAGAAAACTAAAGGTGTCATTTATTTTCATGTCAAGCCCTGAAAATGTTCTGATGATACTTTCCAATCAGATGGGCTAGGGTAGCAGCAAAATTACAATGGCAGAAGGCTTCAGCTGGTACCACATTCCCTCCTCTGTGAAGGAAGGCAATGTGCTACATGGAATAAGAGATGCACTTCAGGAACATGACAGGAACCATCTTCCCAGATACCTCTGGATCATCTAATTTCAGTGCTGCCCTTCCACAGCGTGAAGAGGGGAAAAGACTGATATGCTGAGCTGGGAATTGATGTTTCAGGCTGGGATTTGTACCCAGTGCAAGTTCTTCTTGGAATCTAATGGGTAACAAGTCAGCATAAACAGTCATTAACTGCTGCAGCATTATACCAAATGGATCCACTGTGCTTCATTCTGCTGCATGGAGTGCAAAATAAATTCTGGATGATAGGGTGTATTCTCAGGCAAAGGGGGAGCTTCAGGGAAGAAAGAATCTTGTGTTAGATGTCTTTGTTTGTCTAATAGGAGATCATAAAAAATTATGATCCCAGGCTAAGCTGTGGCATTATACACCAGAAAAATGCCCAAGAAATGGAGCTGATTGTCAAAGCCAGCATTACACCCAGTAGTCACAGCTTATCTTAATGTACTTCTAAGCTATGCAGTAGATTTCCTAGAGGTAAACAACACTAAGAGGGAGAATCAGATGGCAGGTCAGTACATTTCTAATCTTAGTTTCATAGTTTCATAGTTTCAGTCAGGGTTGGAAGGGACCACAAGGATCATCTAGTTCCAACCCCCCTGCCATGGGCAGGGACACCTCACACTAGATCAGGCTGCCCAGAGCCTCATCCAGCCTGGGCTTAAACACTTCCAGGGATGGGGCCCCAACCACCTCCCTGGATAACCCATTCCAGGGCTTCACCACTTTCATGGGGAAGAACTTCCTCCTCACATCTAGCCTGAATCTCCCCACCTCCAGCTTCATTCCATTCCCCCTAGTCCTATCACTCCCTGATAGCCTGAGAAGTCCCTCCCAGCCTTCTTGTAGCCCCCTTCAGATACTGGAAGGCCACAATGAGGTCACCTGGGAGCCTTCTCTTCTCCAGACTGAACCAGCCCCAACTCCTTCAGTCTGTCCTCACAGGAGAGGTGCTCCAGCCCTCTGCTCATCCTCGTGGCCCTTCTATGGACACCTTCCAGCACCTCCAGATCCCTCTTGTAATAGGGGCTCCAGAACTGGAGGCAGTACTCCAGGTGGGGTCTCACCAGAGCTGAGTAGAGGGGGAGAATCCCCTCCCTTGACCTGCTGGCCACACTTCTCCTGATGCAGCCCAGGATCTGATGGCTTTCTGGCTGCAAGTGCACATTGAGAGTTCATGTTGAGCTTCTCGTCCACCAGCACCCCCAAGTCTCTCTCCTCAGGGCTGCTCCCCAGCCAGTCCCTGCCCAGCCTGGATTTGTGCCTGGGATTGCCTCGACCCAGCTGCAGGACCCTGCCCTTGGTCTTGTTGAAGCTTATGAGGTTGGCCTGTGCCCACCTCTCCAGCCTGTCAAGGTCCCTCTGGATGGCATCCCTTCCCTCCAGCTGTCTGCTGCACCACACAGCTTGGTGTCATCAGCAAACTTGCTGAGGGTGCAGTCTGCATGGGCCAGAGTTGTGAATTTGTCCCAGTGCCACAATGGCTGCTGACAGGCAAGGAAATTTGGGGGGAGTCCTTTGTCCCCTGTGAAAACACTTAATGGTGTTGGGTTTGTGTAAAGAGCAGTTGCAGGAAAGGCAGAACCAAGTGCAGCTGAGGAGGGATGGCAAGGCCGTGAGATGGCGTGCTATTCACTTGTCTTATCATGCTCTGGAGAGGGCAAGGAACGAGCAGGACGCCCAGCACAGGGTCCAAGGAGCAATAACACAGGTCTCCAACGCAGGCTGCATTCTCAGTTCCCTTAGGAAACCCATAGATTTCAAAAGAAACCTTTTAAATCTCTAACAGCAAGCGATTCATGAGAGATTATCATGGTTGATTCCAGTGGTATTACTCCAAGCGAGAGCCTGGAGCCCTGAGTCACAGCTCTTTAAAATATGCCTGACCAAAAGCATTAAGGAAGCAGTGTGTCAAAGTCTTTCTCGGTCATTTGTGCCTGGCTTGTTGAAAACAAGCCTCTTTGTACCTAAAAGCCACCAGTATTGCTATGTCACACACAACTGGGCTGAGCTGGAAGAGGCTGTCATTTAATTTTTGTCTTCACAGCCAGAGAGCTGCTTCCTGAGGCTCCTGTGTCTGAATATTAATATCCATATGCCTGGTGTAAGCACAGACAGCTAACAAATAGCTTAGTATTACGAGTAATCTCTTGGTAAACACTGGATCTCTTTCCAAAAGTTAATTCCATTGCCCAAGAAAAAGCATTGTGAGCATTGTGTTATAGTGCAGGGCTCTTAGGTGAAAATTTCTCTGCTGATGCTTATGAAGCTGCTGTGCTGGCTGAAGGAGATGCAGGCAGCTCTGCAGGACACAGCACCTAACAGGGAGAGGTACCGTGCAAGGAGCTGGATGCAGCGTGGAGTCTGGCCTCTGGCTGGCCCAGAGAAAGAAAGGCTGAGCACTGGAGGCAGCAGGAATTCAAGTCATGGCTTGAGGGTGACTCCTGTTAATTTTCTTTGGAAAAGATAGGTCAGATCCTCCAGCTCTTTATTTTCTGCTCCTTGTCCCCAAGATCAGCCCTCTGCCCCCAATACGTGAGTCCCTCCTGAAGACATAGTCAAAAGGGGGAGTTGGGGGACCCAAACAAACCCTGCACTTCGAAATGGAGTTCCCAACATTCACTCCGTGTCTCTCTGGGCAGGGTACATCAATCTCTCATGTTCAGCAGGTGGCACATTAGTTGCAAGTGGCCCTGACAGAGCACAGCCTGGCAGGGGCATGCTGTTCCTGAGTGGGCAGAGAACTGGGGCTGGGGGATGACAATTTTTTTATTATTATTATTATTATTATTTTTTGAGCAATTCAGCTTTCAGCTCTACATGCAAACTGTGCTTGCTAGGAAGGAAATGAAATGGCCTGGTGAGAGGAGTGAAAAATGAAGGTCTATTTTAAATCACATTTTAAAATGTGATTGTTCTGTTAACTTTTGGGGTTTTTTTTCCCTTAGCTCTTGGTTTCTTGGCACCTACAGATGTGCTGGGATTTCCCTTGAGCCTGGAAACACACTGCAACTGGTACAGCTCAAAACTTCTTTGTATTGATCTAATTTTGTTTCAAATTCCATTCTGCACAGACTGACCATCTTGCATTACAACCTCATCCAAAGTAGCCCTGGACAGCAGCAGCTAATCCCTTCCGTGGCCTGTTTCGCCTGAGGAGAGCAGGAGGCCATCTGAGATTGCTGCATCTCTCTGCTGATCTATGTTCATCACCTGCCCATGGCTACTGCAGGGACACAGGGAGGAAAATGCTTTGTACCCTTCCTGCTCCCAGGAGATGCAGAAGGAGAGGCAGAGACCTTCTGGTGCCACCTTTAGGGAAATGCTCCAGCAGCTGGGTTTGAGTACAATTCATCCTTATGCAGGGAAAGATGTATTTGCATACCTTGATACTGAGCATTGCACTTTGGCTATGGCAGTCTGTCCCCCAGCTTTGATTTGCTCTTTGCTTTTTCTGGGCAGTGAAAGAGGATTGATCCCCTGATTCACTCACCTTAGTGGTCTGCCTAAAGTGGTAGAAAAGGCTCTTCTGCCTGAGTGCAAAGAGGAGAGGTGGAAGAGGAACAACTAGTTAAGGTATTGCTTGTACTCAGAGATTTCCTATTCAGGAGCCAAATCACAGGTTTGCTGTTCTGCTTCTGGCTTTAGCTTTTAGCTGCACTCAGCAGCCTTTCTTTGGGGTACATCATTGCAACATTCAGCAATTGAAAGCTCCAGCACAAAACCACTCCACAATGGCCTACATGTCTCAACAAGTGCTTAAAAAGCTAAGAGAAGCAATGGTTTTAGTCAGACCTGAGCTGCAGACCAGAGGCTTCACACTTTCTACAGAGCCAGTCAAATCTCACTGAGAATGTAAAACTCAAAAGATTCAGTCACCACCAGCTGCCTAGAACAATGTGACCTAAAGGATATTCAGTAACAGGCATAGCTCAGGGGGTTGGATTTCTCCTGATATTTGCCAGCTGCAGCAGCACACATCTCACTGCATCATTTGTGGGTGGGAGAGGTCTTGCTTGTGTGGCTCCTCACTGCCTAGGAACGTACTGGAAAGCAGTGCTGGAGGAGATGCTCTAACAAGGAGGAGAAAGCCATATTGCAAGCAATCCACTTCTGCAATCTGGGGAAAATATAGGTTCAGCTCTCACTGCTTCGTGTCTCAGGACCTTTGTTTATTATTTGTATTACAGTAGCACCTAGAGGCCCAGAGTTGCTAGGGTTTGTAGAGCACTTTGTAGGAGATGGCTATTACTCCTATGCTATTGTAAAATGACCAGAAGAATGGGGAGGGAAGGGAGAAAATGACCTGACTGAGGTGTTATGGAGGCCAGTAGCAGAATGGAAAGCAAAGTTCTAAGTCTCTCTGAGGATGGTTGTGTTGTCCAGCACTAGGGCCACAGCATTTCAAAGAGCCACAGTGCCTTCACCTCAGCTGTTTAAAGGGCTGTCTGCTCACTTCTAGGCCTTCTTCAGCAGTGGTGTGAAATAAACCATTTCATTTCACATTGCAATGGGTTAGGTCTATCATCAGGACCTGGCTGAGGGCTGGTGGCATCTTCAGACGTGCTCACTTGAGTGTGACCAGCTGGCCTCTCACCTTTGAGCCAAGTTCAGTGGCTGGGCTGCAAAATTGACTCGTAATTGCAGTTTAGACATTTCCTTGTTCATTTCTGCCAACTCTCCTCGCTCCAGTTTTAACATCCTGGAACTTTGCCAGATCCTTTGGTCAAAAAAAAAACCCCAAACAACCAACCCAAACCAGCTGCATTTATTGAACACAATGTAGAAGAACCACTTCAGACCTAACACCTCTGTGTGAAGTGTGTACCTATGCACTTCCTAGTGCGATGGACCAAACCAGCTTGGAGGGAGAGGGGGCATTGACCCCACTGGGAGGTGGGATGGGACTTAAATATATATTTTGATGCATTTGCTATGACTCTTCTGAAATCCTCCTGGCATTTCCAGCAATAATAGCTCTGCCTCTGGTGAAAGAGGGTTTGATGCAATAAACGGCAATCTCTGCTTTTCCACAGCAGCGCCTCGAAACTATGCAGCTCCATTCTCTTACCTGAAGATTCAGCATGTCTGTAGGAAATCTGAGCTGTAATTTCAATGCTTTTATTTTTTTCCCCCCTTTAAAATATGTTTGAGGGAGAAGCCAGACCTCAGCACACCCCGCAGTTGTTCAAAAGAGTGCAGAACTGGCAGTACTACAATCGGAATGCTATCTAAAAACCTGACAAGAATAGGAATAATAGGTGCAAAGTCTCTCTGTTTAGCTTCATCCCCCACCAGTGCTGAAGTTATCCTTGCAGCATCCTTATGCAATGCACATGAAGACCCTCAGCGTTTTGTGGCTTGGTAACTCCTGCCCGTGGTCACACCAGGGTTCTGGACAAAAGCTGGAGGCACTGTGATACTCCTGGGTAAACCCAGCAGAAGGATGACATCTGCAGAGACCTGCAAAAGATTTTGGCTCATTAGACATTATTTTCCTAATCTTCCCTCATTACTTTGCATCAGTCTTGTACAGGACAAGTTCATTAAAAGCATCCTTACAGTGATTAGCTCTCTATTCTCTAGCCATTTCACCCTTGCCTGCTTTCCTGATCCTGACTAATGCAAAGCTAGAAGCAGTGAGGAGAGCCCTAATAACTCTGCCATCCTCTTGAGTGTGGCATGATGCTTCTGCCTCTTTAAGAACAGACCAGGCTTGACAAGCCCCTTTGACAAAATGCTTTGAAAGTCCCTCACCAAGCCCTTCCTGGCTGGCAGGCATTCTAGTGAAGCCCTGTTCTTTTTGCCCTCTTTAAAGGTGTTTTCACTGTGGGGTTGCTCACTGTGAACCCTTTGCTTTGCTGTTACAAGAAGTGAGGGCAGGAGAAAAGGGAATTTTTAATATTTTTATTTTTTTTCCCCCCCAAACTGACTTGCAGACCTTTCAAATGCAAGTGGATTCTGGGCATCCTGGAGCTGTTGGCTCTGTGATGGCTTTGGCCAGGTAACTGAGCTGGAATCTCCTCCCAAACTGGAGTTCTCTCTGCTGAGGTAGTGCTGTCCTGACATGTAGTGGGCTAAAGTTTCCCCCCCACAACATTAACTTTGCCAGACCAACTCAGTTAGAAGCAAATGAAGCTGTACTTAGAAGCAAAATCTACACTCTGCAATGGAATGCAAGGAATATGTACAAAGCATACAGGATTTGCAATATTATACAGCCACTTACACTGAGCAAACAACACAAACATGCCCCTGGTCAAGAGACCAGGGAACCTGTTCCACTGCCCACCCACCCCCTTCCTGTCCCAAGAGAGGAAGGAGCAGAGAGAGAAGCAGTGGCTTAGACTTAGCCAAGGCCACCCAAAGCAGACAGATTACCTCTCCTGAGCAAAGGAGAGGAGAGGAGAGGTTCGGAGAGGTTCGGAGAGGTTCGGAGAGGTTCGGAGAGGAGAGGTTCGGAGAGAGGAGAGGTTCGGAGAGGAGAGGTTCGGAGAGGAGAGGTTCGGAGAGGTTCGGAGAGGAGAGGAGAGGTTCGGAGAGGAGAGGAGAGGTTCGGAGAGGAGAGGAGAGGTTCGGAGAGGGAGAGGAGAGGAGAGGAGAGGAGAGGAGAGAGAGAGGAGGAGAGGAGAGGAGAGGAGAGGAGAGGAGAGGGAGAGGAGGAGGAGAGGAGAGGAGAGGAGAGGAGATAGAGGAGAGAGAGGAGAGGGAGGAGAGAGAGGAGTGGAGTTATGGTACAGCTCCTCTTATTCTAGATAATTACCTAATGAATCTGTTTAGAATAATCTTTTGGTTGCCTTTTTACACCCAATAGTGATTTATTTGTATTCCTCCACTTTTCTGCTCGAAATCTGTAACTAAATGTTAAAGGCATAGGCTAAAACCAGCACACAACACTGGCCTGGTTCTCCACACCAGCCCTGGCTGAAGCTAGCATGTGTGGTGTCAATGTTGAAACACCCAGATGCTATTTCATAAGGAGCAGCACTTGACTCTCATGTTTTCTCTTAAAACAAGAAGTTCTGAGTCCTGTAGCCGTTTAACCATCTTGCTGCAGCCTAGAGAAATTGGAAAGGATCACCCCCAACATTAGCCCATTTCTAATTAGCCTGGTTGCCATAGCAACTTGGGGTGTTCTTAGTATCAGCGTGGCAGAGTGATAGAACAGTGCAACTTCTTTTGCAGCTGGGGAATGTAAAAAAGTGAATCCTGCTCTGGATCATGCTTGCAGGGTGACATTCAAGTCACAATCACTGCATGCTCAGTAAAATGACTGTCATTCCTCACACAGAGTGTTTTGCTTTAAGAGTAAGATGGAGATGGGGAGAAACAACCTATCTGAGGCATGAACATCTAAATGCAGAGGAGCTAAAGACATTCAGATACTTTAATTAAATTAGGGGAAATAATAGAGAGTGAACTGACCCTGAAGCAATCAGTGCTGGATGCAGGCTCTGCCTTCTTTATTTTCATGTGCTGGGGAGCTGGGTTATTCTCAAGGACTTTCTTAGGAGGAAGATGGAAATGTGCAGAAAGTGGCTTCCATTCTTTATTGATATTTCCTTTTTACTACAAGCACTTGAAATGTGTGTATTTTTGATCCTGAATGTTGTCATGGTTACAGGGCTACTTGGATGCTGCTTTTTTGCACCCCAGGAAGGCTGCTGTGCTCGGTGTGCAGTGGAGCAGCTGCCCGTGGGTGCTGCTCTGAGGCTGGAGATGTTGGGAGCCTGACCGCTCAGCCCACCCCAGACTAGACACAGCCAAACGTGGAGCAAGCGTTTCTAGGGACAGACTTCAGCCCCAGAAGGAAGGATGGAAATTGTGATTGTTAGCTGGCAAATGCCTTTTAGGTAATGTCAGTGAAATGTCTGCTCCTTCCCCAACTCTATGTAGTCTTGGATGTTTCTGTGTAAACTAATTTTTCACTTGGTGGTTTGATTAAAAGCCTTATTCCCGTGGATTCCTGGACCCAAGGGTTTGGTGGTGGGGTTTTCTTTTTATCACAGGATTCATTTTAAGCTGTAGTCCAGAACACTGTGCAAAGCAAAGCTGCGTGGAGGAGAAAATGTTGGCGCTGATCTCCATAATGTTCGGTCTCTTTGTGAATCTCACGGAGAATCTCGTGTCTGCCTGCGAGATCAGGTGGTAGATGTACCACAGAAGTGGTTGAGCCTTCACTGAAAAATAGTATCATAGTATCAGTCAGGGTTGGAAGGGACCACAAGGATCAGCTAGTTCCAACCCCCTGCCATGGCCAGGGACACCCCACACTAGATCGGCTGGCCAGAGCCTCATCCAGCCTGGGCTTAAACCTCCAGGGACGGGGCTCAACCACTCCCTGCACAACCCATTCCAGGGCTTCACCACTCTCATGGTGAAGAACTTCCTCCTCACCTCCAGCCTGAATCTCCCTACCTCCAGCTTCATTCCATTCCCCCTAGTCCTATCACTATCTGATAGTCCCTCCCCAGCCTTCCTGTAGGCTCCCTTCAGATACTGGAAGGCCACAATGAGGTCACCTCGGAGCCTTCTCCTCTCCAGACCGAGCAGCCCCAACTCTTTCAGTGACAAATGAAAATTGACAAATGACAAATGAAATATTTTTGACTGAACACACACCCTCCATCCCCCCCCTCCCCAACCTTGCCCCACAGCTTCCTCCCCCAGGTTTTCAGCCAAAGGGTTTTCAGATTTTCAAACCTATACAAAGGAAGCACTAGGAAGAAAATTATCTTCTATCAAAAGCAGACAGGCAGAAAAATGCCAATTTTATCAGAAGACTTTTCAATGAAAGGTTGCAATTTTCTGTCAGAGACATCTTTATTCTTTCACCAGCTACAGGGAAAAAAAAAGTCTTGCAGCACTTTCCCCCACACAGTGCAAATGGAGACTCACAAGATATTTAACTTTTCATTAGCTTAAAACCCACTTTGGGGTAGAATAAGGATATCTGTGAGCAAAAGGCAGTGCTGTGGTTTGGACACAAGCAGATTTGTACCTTTTCACAGTAAGCTGATTAAAAGGCCTTGTACAAATTACTCTCCAAAACACATTCTTCCCTTTTACTTTATGTAGTGTAGAGTATCAAGTGGTCTGGATGCAGATATCTGTACCAAACCCAGTGCACAGTATGGTCTGCAGGCATGTTTTGTGTTCATGATCATGATCATCTGGGCCCCTCAATTTAGGAAGGATGTTGACTTGCTGGAGCGTGTCCAGAGAAGGGCAACAAAGTTGGTGAGGGGTTTGGAACACAAGCCCTATGAGGAGAGACTGAGGGAGCTGGGGTTGCTTAGCCTGGAGAAGAGGAGACTCAGGGGTGACCTTATTGCTCTCTACAGCTAACTTAAGGGAGGTTGTAGACAGGCAGAGGTTGGTCTTTTCTCCCAGGCAACCAGCACCAGAACAAGAGGACACAGTCTCAAGCTGTGCCAGGGGAGGTTTAGGCTGGAGGTTAGGAGGAAGTTCTACACAGAGAGAGTGATTGCCCATTGGAATGGGCTACCTGGGGAGGTGGTGGAGTCACCATCACTGGAGGTGTTCAGGAGGAGACTTGATAGGGTGCTTGGTTGCATGGTTTAGTTGATTAGGTGGTGTTGGATGATAGGTTGGACATGATGATCTTGAAGGTCTCTTCCACCCTGGTCTATTCTATTCTATTCTATTCTATTCTACTCTACTCTACTCTACTCTATTCTATGGGAAAGGCATAATCAAACAGGTGGAAAAAACAAATGAATGAACCAAAGAGTATTTTCTGGGAATTGTTTAATGTTTGAAGCAGTGAGGTTAGTCAGTGAACATGCTTAGACACAAGCACCATAACTCACCACCTGAAGTAGGAAAACTGTGGGTGGAAGTCAATGGTAACAAGTGAGGTGCCCTGTGTTGATGGACAAGCTTAAGTATGACTGTAAGATGTAACAGACTGCAGCAGTGTGATAGATCAGCCTCCCACTCCTACCTCACCTTCCCTAAGGTTACAGGCTTCTCTGAGTGCCTAGTAATTAACTGGTGGTCAGGTATGAGTGGGCCTGATTTCCTCATCACCCGTGCTGCTTCGATGTTGAAGGACAATTGAACCTAATAACTGGGGACAGCAATTTGTCACAGTCACTTAGATGAAAAATCCAAACCAGATTATGGTTAAAAGAGCAGATGTCCTGAAGTCCTCTCCAAAAGGGGCACTGGAAACATGAAAAATGCTTTGTGTTGGACGGTGAAAATGGCTTTGTCCTACTTGACAACCTTTCTCTAGCTCTACCTGTAGCAGTGGGTGACAGGACAAGCACCGTTTGCTGCCAGTGAGGACTTTGCATTCTAGCTCTTTCCACCACAGATGAGAAGAGCTAAATGGAGGAGAGGCATCAATGATCTTCCTCATCCCCACGTGCTGGGAGGGCCCTTGCAGTGGCAGCCGGTTGGCATGTGGCCATGGACATTTGGGGTCCATTTCCACCCCTGCAGGTTTTAGCAGTCCAACATGATCCTGGTCCAACCACTCATCTCCCAGGGCTGTCATTGTACAGCTCCCTGTGTGAAAGGGGCTTTGCTGCAAAGGGCTGTTAGCAGTGCAGGGATCAGTGAAGAGGGCGAGGGGACCTGAGTGATAGGTTGCCTTTGCAGATAATTGAAAGCATGTCAGAAATAGAAGCAGCATTTAAATCGAGAGTCTTTGTGATTCTTCTCCACCTGGGGAGCCTGGGAGTTAGGGGAGCTGAGCATTAACAATTCTGATGAGAGATGTTGCCAATTTGAATTGCTTATTCGGAGACCAGGGTAGGAGGGGTGGCCATTAGCCTGTCTCGGGGATTTCCTAAACCTGCTCCTGAATTGTCACTGAAGGAGTGAAGCAGCTAAAGAAATGTGTTCAGGGTGCAAATACTGCTATTTGCAGCTCAGTTACATCTTTTTTTTCTTTTTTCCTTTCTCTCTTCTTTTTTTTTCTCTTGAGCCAATCTTATTTTTTGCAAAGCGCTGTCAGATCAGCCTACACTGCTCTGTGCATGGGGCTGCTGGTGAGGGTGAAGGGGACAACCGTGAGCCACGTCTTTGGAGGGCTGTGGCTTGTGTGGGGAGCAGGAAGCAGTGTTCTTCTCTCTAATCACAGGGTTCATACTCTAACCCCATGCTTCTTCACAAATAGGATAGGATAGGATAGGATAGGATAGGATAGGATAGGATAGATAGGATAGGATGGAATGGAATGGAATGGAATGGAATGGAATGGAATGGAATGGAATGGAATGGAATGGAATGGAATAGAATAGAATAGAATAGAATAGAATAGAATAGAATAGAATAGAATAGAATAGAATAGAATAGAAATTAATCTAATCGAATCGAATCTAATAGAATCGAATTGAATTGGTTTGGTTTGACCAGGTTGGAAAAGACCTTTGAGATCATCAAATCCACCCCTCACCCAACACCATCTAATCAACTAAACCATGGCACCAAGCTCCCCATCCAGTCTCCTGCTTTAGGTTTACACCTCCAGTGATGGTGACTCCACCACCTCCCTGGGCAGCCCATTCCAATGGCTAATCTCTCTTTCTATGAAGAACTTCTTCCTAACATCCAGCCTGAACCTCCCCTGGTGCAGCTTGAGGTGGTACTGGGGAGATGTAATAGTAACAGAGCATTGTAGTGCAAAGAATTCTTGAGCCTCCCACTTCCAAGAAGCACCTTTTGCAGAAAACTTAGAGGCCTTGTTGGAGGTAACAAGTTCATACACTCCAACTGTTCAAGTCATCGAGGCATGAACCTTTGCATTCCTTCAGGCCTGGTAAAGCCAACAACGAGGGGAGATTCTGCCTGGGCTTCCCATCTCTCCCAGGGCAGAAGCTGCTGTTTGTCTCCCCTTCTCTCTCCTTGACAGTATCACCTCACAGAAAGTGCAAGGATGTCTGAGAATACAGTGGGGGAACAACACATGTCTGAATCTCACTGTAGAAGCTCAAAGCTTCTCCAGAATCATATTTGTTCCCCGTGTTGTCTTGTCAGAGATGTCCATGTGACTGTGGAAGGCATCTTTGGATCAGTTCCAATGACTAGTACATGGGGAAGCCTCCCATGGAATGGGTTCATCTGTGCAGCACCAGAGCCCTGTTGCCTGACACTTTCAAAACTGCCTGGGGGATATTTATGCACAATTGCCGTTAATTAAACCTAACAAATACCAGTGGGCATCTAAATCCCCCGTGTGGTTTTTGAGAACTACAACAGTGTTCTCTCCCAGAGAAAGAGATCTACTCAGTATCACTCTCTGGAGCTTAAATTTTCCCTTGGGTTTGCTTGCACGTTCTCTGCAAGAGACTGAAGATTTCTGTGGCACAGCCCCCGCTCTCTTATAGTGCTGCAGTCACACAAAATAAATATGAAGTGAGCTGATTATATTCCAGGAGCTATGAGATACCACATGTCAGATCCAAAGTGAACTGACCTTTCCACTCCCAGGTGGACAGCTCTGACCTTTTATGATGCTAATGAAAAGCGTGGAAGAAATCACGATGAGGGGAAAGTCATCCTTTATTAACGTAGGCACAGCACACAGAATCCATCATCTAAAGACCTGCCTCTAGGTGGTGGGACATGAGAAAGAGCATCAAAATGTGTGTCTGTGTTGTGTTCTCGTTATAACACTAATGGGAACAGGACAGCTGAGATGTGTGATGGGGAATTATGCTTTGCTGTAGAGACTTTCTTGTGGTGACAGTTATAGCAACAGCAGACCATGTTCCTACTGGTTCAAAGTCTCTTTATAATGCTTTATTTTTTACAGCAGTGGTATTATTTGGCAGAAGAAGGAGGGAAATCCTGATAACTGCAGTAACAGCCAGTTGAGTTTGGTGGGTTTGGCATTGCTACAAGGTACCAAAGAGCTGATAATGAACAAGACTATTTTTTTGGGCACCCGTTTTTATCAGGGTAGCTACGAGGTACAGATAATCCCCTTTGCAGGCATAGGGGGAGGAGAGGAGCAGGAAGGGTTGTGGTGTTTGGTTGTTTGGCTTTTTTTTAAAGAGCAAACATAGCTTCAGAAAATGAGGAGGCTGGTGGGAGGGGAGTGGGGGGGAGCAAGCAAGCACATATTATATTCCAACTGTTTCCACGGTGACATTTCATAATCAAACTCTTGGGGGAAAACGTTTCATTGCAAAAGCTAAAGGAGGCAGGATGGCTCTGCGGATGCAGCTGGAGAGGGATAGCTCTCCCAGAACCTGTGGCTTGCCGTCTGGAGGACTTGGAAGCCGAGATCAGCTAAACTCAAGAAGCCGTAGTGCAAGCCCTGGCCAAGGAATTGAAGCACATAGCAATCATCACTTCTTTCCTTTTATTTCAAGGGTGAACATTTATAAATAAATATGATATCATCACACTCGATAGGAAGCTTAAATATCTTCTGTTCCTTGGCAGGAATGAGGAAGAGAGGGATGTATGGAGGAAACAGCTCATGAGACATATAGAAAAGTATAGAGAGATAGCTGAAAGCAGCTTGTGGTTAATGAATTAGGTCACCAGGTCTTTGCATTCCACATTGTGTCTCCCTTTATTCTCAGTCCCAGAGTTGTAGCATGTAAGTGAGCTCTGAGCAGATGGGAATCTGCCTTTTCATCACTAGGCTTAGTTGCACATTGTCCAGAAGAAGCCAGTGCTTTGCTAGCAGCGAGTCAGACAAATCAATCAGTGGCATATTATTCATTGTACAAAGTAGCACCACATCCACCTGAACCACTTCCAAATGTCTGTGGTTCCCTGTGTTGTTTTAGACAGTGCACCACTTGCCATCATGCTATACAGATGGCAATAGCTCTTGGGGGCTTTACTACGAGATGTGGGCAGGGGAGGCAAGGGCTGTGACAAGTACATGAAGCTTTCATGCTTAGGGACTTCCCTTTAGTTCCTGCAGCACAGAGAGCTGCACTGTGGGTTTCAGTCCAAACCCTCCTGCAGGTTCTGTGAGTTTAGGCAAATTGTTCTCTCTGCCAACATCTCAGATGGGATAAATACTATTTTTCTTGTGCCACTGACCACTTGTAGCTGGATGTTCAAAGCTTTCTGCGGGCAAGGTGGCATGATGCTGTAGGTTGAATAGTTCTGCTTTAGCAGAGCTCGTTAGGAACATTAGCTTCTGTCAGTAACATGACTCACTGCAGCTGCCTGATAGTCCTAAACTGTCTCTGAAGCAAGTATACTGAGATGTGTATGATTTCTAAAGCAATTCCTCCATCTTTATGTTCCAAAAAAACATTATCCCATTTGCTCTTTTTTGTGTGATTAAAGCTGCACAGCTCTGTGCTTTGTCTGTAGGATTGCATGGAGCTTGCTTACAGCCTGCTCTCAGCTGAGTCCCGCTCGCTCTAATTGCCGGTGTGGCTACACTGGGCTGCAAACTCTGTGGTGTGCCAGGTGATGTGGTGTTTGTGTGCTGTCCTCTCTCTGGGTCCCTTGCTGGGGGTACAAAGGAAGTTTTTGTTTCAGTTTTGTTTGTAATACAGCACTGATTTGTGCTTGTGAGGTGCAGAAAGTCTTGGATGCAAATCTCGATGAGCACAGAAAGTCTCTAAATATGGGACACCTCCAGAAACACACAGTGTAACAGGGCCTGCATCATCATGCTTATCTTTCCCTTCCAGCCTGGAAAACAGGATGACTCTTTAAAGATGACATTTGTTTCAGATTACATCCTTAGCTCTCTGTCATTTCTGTGGTCTCTAAAGGATGAAGAGGAGAAATCATAGATAACCTACAGATTCTCATCTAACCCACTAAGCTTCACAGGTCTTCGCCCTAGTAGAGTAGCTTAATGGCAATAGCTCAGATGGAGACCTTGCTTTTGCGTACCCATAACATGTGGTCCCCCTGCCTCAGCTCTTTGCACAGGGGAGAGCAGCTGCTGCTGCTAAATGTTGTCCTCTTCCCCCTTCAGTGACACATCTGCAGAGCTGGCAGCAGTGGTTTCTGGCGTGTCACAGTCACTGGCCACACTACAGAGCCACGGAGGGCTTAAATGCTCCAAAAGAATGGAAAAGCTGGGATGCCCCATTGCTATGGACATTGCCACACCTGTGTGGAAAATTACCTTCTGGAACGTCCAAAAGTGCTTTTGGAGCTGCAGCAGAGAATCAAAGACACACCTGAAGGAGTGCCTCTAGGCCAGGCAGTACTTCAATTTTGTATTTATTCAGAAACTCTGCAAATCAGTTTATTCCTCCTCTTAACTGAAACCAATAACATCTTACTTTCACATCCAGCAAGAACTTAAACAACCCTTAATAGAAAATTGCATAATGGTATTTCATTGAGTCCTGTGTCCAGTTTTGGGCCCCTCAATTTAAGAAGGGATATTGAGACACTTGAACGTGTCCAGAGAAGGGCAAAGAGGCTGGGGAGAGGTCTTGAACACAAGCCCTATGAGGAGAGGCTGAGGGAGCTGTGGTTGCTTAGCCTGGAGAAGAGGAGGCTCAGGGGAGACCTTATTGCTCTCTGCAACTACCTGAAGGGAGGTTGTAGCCAGGAGGGGGTTGGGAACCAGCACCAGAACAAGAGGACACAGTCTCAAGCTGCATCAGGGTAGGTTTAGGCTTGAGAAGAGGAGAAAGTTCTTCACAGAAAGAGTTATTTGCCATTGGTGGAGTCACCATCCCTGGAGGTGCTGAAGAGGGGATTGGACGTGGCACTTGGAGCCATGGTTTAGTTAGTCACGAGGGCTTGGGTGATAGGTTGGACTTGATGACCTTTGAGGTCTTTTCCAACCTTTTTTGAGTCTATGATTCTATGACTCATGATTCGTACCACAATGGTTTATTTCTTTTTCTCTTGGCAGTAATTTTGAGGGAGTTCAGGTTATTTGTGCAGGGCCCACATGTGCAAATGCAGGTAATCTCTCCCTTTTGACTTTTCACAGGTGCTTGTCCCCAGTCAGTTATTATCCCTGGTGAAAACCAACCCCTTCAATACTTGCAGACTGATAATGTGCCATACACCACGCTGTGAGTGAGACCGAGACACGGTAGGAGTTTGTGTGATGAGTGATTTGATCTAACGTAGCAATTCCCATTTCTCTCCTGGATAAAGCATGAGTAGCAATTAAGGAATGAGGAGCAATGACGTCAGTATCTGTATTGCCAGAAAGACATTGAGAATTCTGGTGATTCTTTAGGTTTTCTTCACTGTGCACAGACTTCCCCTTCCCCGGCTGGAAGCAGGCAGCCTGCTACTGTAGAGTGTGACGTAAGGGGTGAAAATTGATACTTCTTTTCTTGACTCAGTCACTCCAGTTCAAAGCTTTGATTCCTCTGACTATTAGAAAGGCCAAGATCAGCTACCTTAAAGCACAGCCCACACATTTGTTTATCTCATGTGTTAGCAGAGCAGCCTGGGAGATGCTGAGCCAGATGGTAATGATGGGATCTTTGCAAGGCTGTTTGAATTGCAGCAATTGCTGCTGCTGCTGCTGCTGCTGCTGCTGCTGCTTTTTGGTGTTGTGTTGTTGTGGGTTTTTTCCCTCCTAAATCAGCGTCCTTTTATCTTCCTCATTTCACGTTTGTTTTCTGCTTGTCTTGAGTTTGATGCCAGGGATTAAAAATGAGGGTTGATTCATGTATCAATACTAAACTGCATAATCACCTCGACCATTATTTGACTTCATCTGCAGTGTTCGCAATGTTTTGGGGACTTGGATTGAAGGAAACTTTGTCATGTGTACGAACAGTTGATTGAACTATTGATAACCAGGCTCTCTGATTCAGGCTGCATCCCCTTTTCACAGCAAATAATCCTCTTCTCACGTATTTTTAAACAATTTTTCAAGAGCTTGTTATTCCTTTGTGGGTTTTTTATTATTATTATTATTATTATTGAACCAGAACACAACACAGCAGCACAATCTGTGGCAATAATCTGTGTGGGGGGTATTGTATCCTCAAACAACAACAGACCTACTGTAACTTTAATGTATTACCAGTAATTTCTGCTTCCTCTGGTGAGGCTTAGAGAAACATAAGGTGCTTTAATAACAAACAGGGATCCACCCACAACTCTGATTTATGTTTATGACTCAGCAAAGAGCGTAAACTGAGACTAGGGCACAGAGCATTTCTATAAGTAGTTATAAATCAACCATTCATGAGGAGAGGGGGAAAAAATAGTGCTACAAGCCTTCCCAGGATGAGGAAGAGAGCATTTTGGGGTTTGCAGATGACAAAGTCTGTCTTCAGGGGAGTCAGTAAAGGGGTCAACTGGGATTCATCACAGAGAGAGTTGTAGCATTTCAATGAGTGGTCACATAGCTGTTGACTCAGCACAAGGCTGCTTGCATCACTGTTGAGGTGACCTATCCCTAGCTGAGCATGTCAGTCCCACTGGGTGCAAGCCCATCACCAACAGGTCAGCTGGATGGTGGGACAAACAGCTCTGGAAAATAAAGTTGTAGATCTGCATTTGTAGCATGTGATGCTTATATTCAACTTGGACGGAGTGCACAGGTTACGTCCTTCCCTGACCAGGAAAGCTCCAGCCCCTCCTGAGCTGAGGGCTGCACATCCACCCGTGCTGGGCAGTAGCAAAGCCCAGCTCGTGGGTGCCCAAGGTGCTCACCGGGCTGATTGTATCCCGTGGGCACTCTGAGACAACAAGAGGCATCCATTTGCCAGCTGCTGCTCGTGAATTTCCAACTGAAGGGTGCACAGCATTTTCGGTGCCACTCTGATTGACGGGTTTATCTTCCAGTCCATTTACTTACTTAATTATCCCACAGTGAGCAAGAAGTCATTTCTTATAAATATGGTAATAAGCCAGCCAGGATGACAACAGAAGCACATTCTTGTACAGTTTGTGGATAAAGATGATTTCCCCTTGTTTCACTTTGTATCAGGCTTTCCCCATCAGCAGTCAGTATATTAAAAACCAGTATCTGCTGACCTTAGAACATCAGCCCCCAGATGTTTAAGCATCAGTCAGGACCTGCTTAGAGACCTCTTCGTCTCAGGTGCTGTCCCTGTCCCACCTCTTCACATTTTATTGCACACTGGAAAAGGATAAAATTCATGCTTCCTTTAACCTCTCTTGAGTTGCTTCTGGGATGTCAAAGCATTTTGTTTGGCAACTCCAGCTGCCTTGGAAAGATGAGAGGGACCACAGACACCTCAGGTCTCTTGAAGTGGGGAGGTTTTTTCCCTCTCTGGTACCAAACATTACTGAGGCTATTTTTGTAATGGAGATTCTACCAAAAAAAATAGTTGGAAAGTACAGGTTTGTAGATGCTGATTTTCAGTAGTGTAAATGATATCTTTCACAGAATCGCAGACTTATTGAGGCTGGAATAGACTTCTGAGAGCCTCAAGTCCAGCTTATGACCTAACACCATCACACTGACTCGACCATGTCACTAAGTGCCACATCTAATCTTTCCTTAAACCCCTCCAGGGACGGTGACTCCACCACCTCCCTGGGTAGTCCAAGTCAAGGTAAAAAGACAGGAGGAAGTTTCTGATGTAAAATAAGCTGTGCAGGCGCCTATGGAAATGATCACAATGAACTGTCCCTGTTTCTACCTCAGCAGGAATTTTTTGAGTGGGGATGAGTGAAGGGCTGAGGGTTTGGCTTCCTGTCCCTGCAGGTCTGAAATCCTTGTTTGGGCTGTAACATGCTTTGGAAGACACAACAGGGGAGCCCCTCCACCCCTCCGCAGCAGCTCTGTGTCTCAGCAAACACCCTTGGGCTGTGCCACCCACTCCTGCCTGGGTGCTCCTGCCGGTGTGTGTGTGCCCATACAGCACATGTACGCTTTCTGAACCGTGTCTCTCAGTGTCACTCCTGCGTGGGTGACACCAGTGACTGTGCATATGTTTGCTGGGTGTAGGTATGCCGAGGGCTATCTGCTCACACGCTTCCCTGTACGCTGCTGCTGTGAATGGAGGGAGTTGCCTCCCTCACCCCTTTTCCTTCTCTGATCACTTCCAGATTTTCCTCATCTTGAATTTCTGGAGTCTGTTCTCTCAGCCACCTCTCATTCCTTGAGAGGTACATTATCCAAAATAACAAAATCGAGGTGAACCCAAGGCAGAGAGAGAAATGCATGTGGCATCCATTAGCATTCATTTATGCCAAGGCTCTGTGAAGCCCATATGAGAGTCTGTGCTGTTTGCAGCTTATTTAAATTAATCACTGTAATTACATTTTTGCTCTTTATCAAAAAACCTCCTATAGAGATTGTCCAGCTAGAAAATAAAAGGACTTTCAGAAATAGTAGTGTTTCAATAGCCTTTTTAAAAGACATTCAGGAGCGTCGTGTAAAACACAGTGGGCACCGGGGGAAATAATTCTGCTGGGAGTTCGGATGGATGCCGAGTTCTGTTGATTTCCTCATTTTTCAGTGCTGGAGGCTTCTGCATGTGAATGAGTCCTTTGTTTTTCCAAGGCTTCTGGTACAGAAATATATCTGCTGCAACAACCACTTATTTCCTATCCTGGAAACAAAAGCTCTGATACTGAAGGCAAACCATTCTGCTCGTGTGGACAACTTCACGTCATGCAAGGCAGAGCAGCAAGGAAGGTGACAGACAGATTCCTCAGAGACAAAATTCTCTGGTGTGCAAAAGCTCAGAGTAGAAATGGGTGAGAACCTTTGTTCTCACCCAGTACAGCAAGGCCAGCTCCAGGCAGAGCACAATGGCAACAGTAGCTCTGATGCATTCATTTTCTCATTCCCATGTCTAGCAAAGATCTTCAGCGAACCAATTACACTCTCCAAGTTCCTTTTTAGTATTTCCTACATTAAATTGGACAGCTTTTTTTAAAAGGCATATATTTACCTCATTATTTACACTCAGTTGCATAGTTTAATCCAATAAGACCTTGTTAGATGTTAACCAGCAGATGCCTGCCTGGTGAGACCCTACCTGGAGTACGGCGTCCAGTTCTGGAGCCCCTGTTACAAGAGGGATATGAAGGTACTGGAAGGTGTCCACAGAAGGGCCACAAGGATGAGCAGAGGGCTGGAGCACATCTCCTATGAGGACAGACTGAAGGAGTTGGGGCTGTTCAGTCTGGAGAAGAGAAGGCTCAGAGGTGACCACATTGTGGCCTTCCAGTATCTGAAGGGAGCCCACACAAAGGCTGGGGAGGGACTTCTCAGGCTATCAGGTAGTGATAGGACGGGGGGGAATGGAATGAAGCTGGAGGTAGGGAGATTCAGGCTGGACATGAGGATGAAGTTCTTCCCCATGAGAGTGGTGAAGCCCTGGAATGGATTGTCCAGGGAGCTGGTTGAGGCCCATCCCTGGAGGTGTTTAAGCCCAGGCTGGATGAGGCTCTGGCCAGCCTGATCTAGTGTGGGGTGTCCCTGCCCATGTCAGGGGGGTTGGAACTAGATGATCCTTGTGGTCCCTTCCAACCCTGACTGATACTATGATATTATGATGTCTTAAGAACCCTTTGAGACTAAAATGAGGTCCTCGGAACTCCACTCCCCGATAGTTTCCATTGCTCCTGCTGAAGATGGTATGGCTCAGTACACTTCAGTGCTGTGCTGAATGATTTTATTTGTTATCTGAAAGGAGGAATGAGTTTCTTCCATTGTTTTTTAGTGATTTAGATAATTTAATTGGAGCTGGAATTCAGACAATTCAATTATTCTTTTAGAAGGCTGGTGTATTGATCTGTCTTTCTGTTGTGACCACTCTTGTGGCATCAAAGTTGCATCAGTTCCCCAAGATGTAGCTTGGTGCATGGTCAAAGTTCAGAAGCTGCATCGCTTTGATGTCGATCTAACCTTGAAAGCAGTGAGACTTAATTCCTAACAAACCTGTGCTAGCAAACCGAATGAAATGCTGTTTTCTATAGGAAAAAGGAAATGAATACCTCCTAAAAATACTCATCTTACTAGCACTTGTCTTGTTGCACTGTGGCGAGGTTCTCCTTGTTAAGCCCCCTGCAATTTGAAAGGTTTACAGAGCAAAGCAGCATTATTAATTAATGTGACTGTGCAAGCTTTCTGTCAGCTAGTACAGTATTTTGCTGCTATGGCTGCTGTCATTGTTGTCAGGTTTGGGAGTTCTGAAAACGTGCTAGCATCTTCCTGTTGCATTGCTTCTCCTTTAGTGCCTTTCTTCAGATTATAAATGCATCTGTTGCTATTAAATTCTGGGTGGAAAGCGGGAGCCCATAAAACCTATCAGCAGGTTATTTTAGCCTTAAATCAGGACTGCTTAAATAATACAAGGAGTGAAATGGGAGGCTGATGAAGGTGCTGCCTATCAGCTGCAGATGTAAATTTGTTATGCTTGAATACGACCCTGGGATGCCAATCGCCCAGGCAGTGACACAGGGTAGGAGCAGCCTTTGGCCACCTGTAGCTGACTCCTGAGCATCCAAACAATTGCTCTAATGAACCTGCGTTCTCTGACACTGAGAGTCACTGCACTGGTCAAGGGTGGCTTGGGGAATAAAGGAGTCCATCCCAGAAGGGTATTTTATTCCTTGGTCTGGGGAAGATGTAAGTCTTCTAGACTCTGGGTTTTTTTTCCTTTGTAGTGCAGCTCTGTATATTGTCTTTGTAAGAGGCCACAAAGTTGCAGACATCACTGCAACGCCTCTCTAATGTGACGAGTATGGTGCTGAGACCTGATTACTACTCTAGCACATATGTGGGAATTTAAACATTTTCTCATGCCAAGAGTCAGTGGAATTCATAAAGCTGTCCAGGAGGACGTTAAGAGAACCAAATTCTTATTTGCAGGAATGGAATGAAGATCATGGTCCATTCTTATTTACTCAGAGCCTGTGCACAGAGCCATATGAGGTGCTTTCCCAGCTGCTGTTGCATTTAGCTGTGGAGATAGTGTGTGACCATATATGATACTGCTCTCTCATGGAGTTGGTAGGAAGGGCTGTATGAGGGAGCAAACTTGTAGTAAATCTCTTTTAGAGGAAGTAGAGGATCTGCCAGAACAAAAGATTGCCTCTGTTTTAAAGGTTTGAAGATATGAAGAGCAGTGTTGTCCTTGCACCATGAAGTTGTATCATACCTGGACCCTGTGACCAACAGGGAAAGTCTCTGTGCTACAGCAGATTTCATAGGCTTTGGTCACATCCCTTTTCAGTTGCACTCTACAAAGTCCTTTTCTGCTCAACTGCTTGTTATGAGGGAGAAATTCCCAACTTTGAACATCAGTCACCGTTCTTTGATTCTCTTCCAATCTAACTATGTGCTTTTGGAGATGGAGAGCGAGGAGCAGAGCAAGGCAACCTGCAGCAAACCAGGACATGGTGCTTCTGGGTCCTATTTCTAACTGCCACAAACATCCTTTATTCTGTTCCTCTCTGCTATTTAACCCTTGGCTAATGCTGATGGCTGCAAATGCTAATGGCAGAATCTCTGTCCTTGGATGTGGGTATTCAGGTTCTGGCACGAGATGCCCCCAGTTTGGCTTGAGACTTCCTGTGTTTCAGAAAGGAATGGTTACAATTTCTTTCCTTTCTGAGAAGGCTGTGGCTCTGTGTCCACAGCACTTCTTCCTCAAATATTTCTCAACCAGTTGTGTCCAGTTGTGGTGGGTCGAAATGTCTCCCCCCCCCCAGTATTAACCACCAACCAGTTCTTCATAGAAGATGCTCTTCTTCACTGCTTCTGTCATTGATTTCCACACACTCTCACACACTGCCTTTTGTGTTTGAGCAAAGCCTCACTAGAACTGCCTCAAAATAGTTTCTATGATGATCCAGGCTAAAATAACCTCCCTAATTTCAGAAGCCTGTCTTATCCTATGGTTCTGGTGAGCACAGATTCCTCTACATCAAGCACAGGGGTGAAAAGCCTCCTAGGTTAATGATGGGCAGGGTAAAACAACCTGAAAGGTGATGGTGGAGGGGTTCCTTTTCTCATCCTTCAGGATCTGTTGCTCTGAAATCCTTCCTTCCAAGGAACGTTTGCAGGACATAAATCAGTTTGTTACCCTGAGCTGTAGAGACTGACTCAACTCCTGGACCCAGGGGTGAGAGCCCAGGTTGGGAAGGGATGGATCAGAGGCAGAGGAGTTTAAGCCCTTTCTCTAGAGGAGTTTGCCACCTACTGATATACAGGTTCCTTCTAGCTCCTGCCAAGTGAAGCTGAGGGGGAAACCCGGGAATTTAGGGATTCGTGGGAATTGCCCTTAGAGACCTGGGCCAGGACCTCTGGTGGGGAGAACCGCGAGGACTAGGAGGGATGGGATGCTGGACCCAGCTCTTGAGCTCCCAGTGGGAGAAGGGGAAAGTGCCGAGTGGCAGCGCCTTGGTGCGTGCATGTGCGTGTGTGTGGTGTGTGACGGGGGAGGGATGAGGCTGAGGAGCGGGCTCGCTCGCTCGCTCTCTTTCTTTCTTTCTCTCTCCCGGGGCTCAGTTAATCCCGCTGCCAGGCGGTGCTGAGCAGCAGTCTGAGCGCTGGATTCCGAGCGAGGGGGACGCGCAGCCCTGAAGGCGCAGCGGAGGGGAGGCGAGAGAGGCGGCTAAAGAGAGCAGAGCGGGGAAAAATCAAATCTATGCTCGGAGCTGGGCTTCTTTTTCGCCAATGCAAAAGGGAATATGCAGCACATTTTTGCCTTCTTCTGCACCAGTTTCCTAGGGGCGGTGTTAGGGGCCAATTTCCCCAACAATATCCAGATAGGTGAGTGCAGAGCTCCGGGGCCGTTTGGGAGGGATATTCCCCAGCAAGTGGTTTGGAATGGATGGTGGGAGAAAACTGACCTGTTTGTTTGTTTGTTTGTTTGTTTGGAAAGGCAAAATGTGCGTTTATGTGTGAAAGAGAGGGGGGGTGAACAGCGAGGGCTAGATTGGTGTGTTGGTTCCAGCTTTGCATGAGCAGAGATGTACGAATTTGGCTTTTGGGGGAGGGGAAGATTGGGAATAAATGCCTGCACACACACCAACATAGTGCCTCTGAAATGGAGGAAGCACAACAACGGAAAAAATAATGTTTCTTGCTCCGAAAGATGCCTGGGCTGCCATTGTGTGTTGCTGCAATTGCAAAATCAGAGGTTGCATGATACATTTTTGTGAGGATGCTCTCATCTGTAGGTAACTGGGACGAGAGGTAACAAACAGGCTCTCTCTGTTGTTGTTGCTAAAGAATAAGGGCAGAGCTATTGGGGGAAGATTTTGCGTTGAAGCCTCTTTTCATTTCATGCTACTTGCTTCCCCTGCGCACCAGCAATGCCTGTTTGATTCCTCTCTCCCTTCCTGTAACTTCTCAGTGCTCCTCTTCCCTCCTTCTCTCCCTCCCCAGGTTTATTGTTAGCCTCCCACTAATCTTTACTGATGATGGATTTTAAGATAGCCCCGAATTCTCATCCCCTGCATGCCAGTTTTCATTCCTACCTCCCTTCTCTTTACAATGCCAATCAATTGCTAATCCACCAAGTTCAGGCAACTCCTGCCTGAGTCCAGCTGCACAATCAGTGCTTTTATTGCTGTTGATGCTGCATCCTTTTTTCCCCCCTCCCTTCCTGCCTCCCCTTTACCCCAAATTTGTGCAACATCACCAATTTTTGTCCTTTCCACCAACACATATAATCCCTTAATTTGCCTGCTAACATCTTATTTCTCTGACACCCATGTTTAGGCTAGGGGTGGGAGGAATGGGGGAGGGGGGATATTTGAACAGAAATAGCCCTTTCCACACAGTGAGGAGATTCCCTCTATGGTAGATATGTGCAAAGTGCCATTGATAGCAGGTCCTTGCACATTTATGTCTTCCCCAAGCCATCTGTTCTGGATTTGTGGGCACTGATACTCTCTGCTTCTTTATTTTAATTCTACCTTGTTGCTAAGTGCTTTGCTTCCCTGCTCGTAAGATGCCAATAGCAGTGCTCCCTTTAAATGCATATAGATTACAAGACAGTCTGAATGCAATCATCCTTCTGGAGGCTGTGAAGGGATCTGCTGCAAGCCAAGTTTCCTGCTGGGGGAGCAGCAGGAAACTTTTCCCAGGGACAGGTTATCACAGCACTTCGTTCCAGGTCTGTGGAAGGGGAAAGACTGAGTCTGGATTCAGTCTGGACCCACAGCATCACCCTGGGACTCTGGGCTTGTCTGTACTTCTGCTCAGATAGATCCATTTGAGGGTCCATTTGATTTCTTGCCTTCTTTGATTTTGGTCACCATCACCTGTTAAATTTAGGGATCTTTCCATGTAGCACGTTTAGAGTAGCAGCAGTAGTTTGGCCATGTGTCTCACATCACTGTGGCTCTTGCAGCCCTGACCCCATCCACCCAGTGCTGTGCCTGTTGGGCAAGACTCAGCCAGTCTGCCCAGAGTCCCAGAGCATGGAGGAACCCCTGCACCATTCCAGACCAAACCCTTCCTCTTAGTCATCAGGATTTAAACTGAGCCTAATCACAAGTGAGAGAAAGAGGGAAACTCTCATTACTATTTTATAATGGTAGATTTGGCATTGCTTCCATTTCTTTTCTTTAAAGTTAGGGGGGGAAGGGGGGAGGAGGTTGGTTTCTCTCAAACCTGCAGGCTGCTGGACCCAGAGGTACACCAGGGCTCCTGTATGTGATCCAGGTGTTACATAATGCACGGGTTGGAAAGGCTTTCTGCTTCCAGTGTGTCTGCAGCAGGCATGAAAACCCCCAGGTCTTGCATGCTGGAGGGTTTTGGACTGTGAAAGTAGGCGCTGGACTGGGGAGCTCTAGCCTTGGCTTGCAGGACTGTTTTGGACTGAAGAGGTTGCTAGCAAAGGTGCGCTAAAGACCTTTGTTCCTGTTGCTCTTTTTTCTCCCCAGGAGGGTTATTTCCTAATCAGCAGTCCCAGGAACATGCCGCTTTCAGGTTTGCGTTGTCTCAGCTCACAGAACCCCCTAAGCTCCTTCCCCAGATCGACATTGTGAACATTAGTGACAGCTTTGAGATGACATACACCTGTAAGTAGTGGCGTTTGCCATGCTTTCTCTTACTTTGGTTCCTGTCTTCCTGATTGGGATGTTTTGTTTGGGTCTTTTTTCTCCACATTTGAAACACAGCTGTCATCTAAAGTCTTGCTCCAAACGCTCAGCCTGCTTTTAGAGTCCATGCAAGAAACCCCCAAACCTACACACGAAGGTTTTCTGAATCATTTCGGTTTGTGCTAAGACATAGGAGTGAGGCAGTGCTGCAGCTAGTCAGCACGTCTTGCATTTTATCTTACATCGCTTCCAACGTGGTAGAAAACCTCCAGCAATCTGCTGCTGCTCGTTTCTCTAACCTCTGCCAGGCTCATTACATTGAGTTTTCACTCCTGCACTTCCTATAGTCATGATGTACAACAAAGACAACCCTTTTCCACCCACGGGGTGCAGAGAAGCCTCTGCTTAGTGTGAACAACTTCTTCAGTCCCAGTTTAGCCATCTGTCCTTGTCATTTAAGAAAGGCTTAGCAGAAACAGCAGCTTGGTGCAAGCGGAGTCCAGCTCCACAGTGAGTGGCGGCATGCCTAATGATGACAGAGAGGTAAGAGGGTTCTAGTTTCAAGAACCAACAAAATCATTGGACTCCATAAACAAATATTCAACACTGAATTCTCACCACAGTCTAAATGTTTGGATGAACCTGCACCCTGCTAAAGCAGGCTGCATTAGCTGTGCTGTTCTTGTGATGTGATATAGTTTGGAATAGAAACAACTGGCTTGCCAGGTAATGACAAGATTAGCAGCAAGAAATAAGACCAGGAGGGAACCAGGGAAAGCCAAACCCATAACACAGACTTGTGATTGCAGCAGGGGCTGTTGCAGCATTTGCTTCCCTTGGAGAAAGTAGTGTGGTGCTGTGCACTGGGGGCTCGTGCCGTCAGCATGAGACACATGAAAAGTTTCTCATTTTGACCTGGTGTCAGACATTGCTTCTACTCTCTGAGCATCTGTGTGTGTGTATGAGGACTGCCAGGAGGGACTGGAGGAACCCTTCCCTTTGAAGAGCCTCCTGGATTCCTGGTGGCTCATGTCTGTATTATCTTCTTGATTCACCAAAACATCCTCTCTGCAGTTTAGTCGTGTGGAGAATAGGGTAGAGGTGGAGGTAGGGTAGAGGTGGACACAAATTGCTCTCTCTGCTAAGAAATACACAGAAGGGGAAAATGCTTTCCTCCAAAACCAGCCTGGAATGCAGAGTGTCTCACAGTGCTGAGACACTGGCACAGGTTGCCCAGGGAGGTGGCAGAAGCCCCACTCCCTGGAGGTTTTTAAGGCCAGGCTGGATGTGGCTGTGAGCAACCTGCTGTAGTGTGAGGTGTCCCTGCCCATGGCAGGGGGGTTGGAACTAGATGATCCATGAGGTCCCTTCCAACCCTAACACTTCTGTGATTCTATGATTCTAGGAGGAGAATTAATAAGGCTTTCTGAAGAAAAAGAAAATAGAAAGAAAAGAGAAAAAGGGCAATGTTTTTTTCAGCTGAAGGATTTACAGTGACAAGATTGCAGGAGTTTCCTGGCCAGTGTGACACCGAGGAGACAAGTAACATTTTGGCCATGCTTTCACTTGAGTGTCTAATGGCACATCTAAAGATTTTCGATTTTCCTTAATATCCCTCTGTTTGCCAGCTACAAGCTTTCCATCAAGGAAGAGCAACTATTTCAGCTCAATCCAGTGGCACTTCCTTGGCAAGAAAATGAGACAAATAGAAGGAAAAAAAAGACAGACTGTGTATTTATCAAGGGAAACCATCACCCACCTGGGGTAGAGTTGCTGACTGTGGCTGGGGATGAGCTATTTCAGTGCTGGTAGCAGGAAGAAAGCAGAAACTGCAAGAATGTCACTAGAATAAATTCTCCATCTGCACAGAGTTTTCCCTCCCTCTCTATGCCTGCCACTAATGGGTTTGTTTACAGCATTAACATTGATAGCAAGACCATGATACTACTTGTGCTTCAAGAAATCTGTCATTAGAACCACGGGGGCGGGGGTGGTCTCAGAAAAGCTGAATGGAAGCAAGTCAACCTCCCAAAGGATGTTCTATTTGAGCTCTATGTAGGGCACATTGTCCTAGATCAGACCAGCAGAGCACTCCGCGCAGTCCAACTTCGCTTGTCCTCATTTTTCTTCTCTTACAATTAAAAACTTCCTAAGTTTTTCCAGACTATGGAAGGCAGCATTTGTTTTGTGAGCTCAAAAGAAGGTGGTGTTCCATGTACCCTAGGGGTGGGGGGGGGAGAAAAAGACCCCTCAACCCAAAAAAACATGCCATCAAGAGACCCGGGGTTGTACTCTAGGAATGAAGAGAAACTTTTGCCAGGCATTATTTCCTTCCTCATCTTCCAGCCAATTCCCTTCCTGTTTGCCAAGACTAGACATCAGGAGAAAAATTTGTTTATTTACAGGGAAGAAAAGCTCTGCCCATGCAGTGGTCCTTATCTTTTGAGAAAAGACTGGCCATGCTAGCAGTTAAAAGTACCAGGTTTTGTTCCCATGGAGATAGAGAACACAGTGTTTTCTTGGCATTACCTGTTTCTCTGATGGCTAAGTCAAGGATGTTTGGACCCTGTAAACCTGGTGTTGCCCCTATTGCAGTCTCCAGCAGAACATCTGAGGCAAACGAGGTGGTCCCAGCCCCATGGCAAGATCCAGCCTTGTGCTAGAATCTGGCTTCATGTGCTAAATGTAGTCCTTATGGCAAGAGCCTGAAGCAGCAACATTCAAAATGCAGAATGTATATTAAGAATCAGTGGTGACAACAGAAGTACAAAACCTTGATGGGCAGCTTGCAGGCTGAAGATGCTGAAGTGACAGGATGAACTGCAGTTAAATGACAGCACCCTGTCTAAGGAAGTCGTATGCAAAACATATCTCAGCATCAGCTGTGACACTGTCTACCTCTGCCTGACATGCATCTGCTTACCAGTTAGGGTGAGCAAGCTTGGGTGTGACAGTGGGTGAATTTCCAGCAGGAGATGTGCACATTTGTGCACAGGAGACACTGATAGGGAGCCATTAATGGTGTGCTAGTGATGGTTGTGAATTGGCAGCAGGAATAGCCAGGAAAGTGATAAACCTGTGAAATATCAGGAGGCTGATGCTGTCACTGGGCTGTTGCTGTGACAAACCAGCGACAACTTTCATATTTCAGATGCTTCTAGTCAGTTGTGGACCTTTTCTCACGACACAGTGATTGTGAATCTGATTGTGAATCAATGTGGGGCAACATCGATGGTTTGATGAAGGCCTCTGGGCACCAATCACAGAGGGATTTGCAGTGATCGCTCACTCTGTGCTCATGTTCTTATCAGCATCGCTGTATGGGGTCCTATGGTCCATGTGAGTAACACATCATGACTTCAAGCAAACCATAATCATTAAAAAAGGCAAAGAAAGGTAGCAGATGCAACATGTGGTAATCTTGCATTTCATGTGTGGTTGATGCTAATGTTGTTTCATCACCGAAACATGAGCACATTTCAGTAACTGAAATATCTTCCTGGATTCATTCCATCCCACAGAATAGATGGTAATGAACAGGCTCTGTGCGTGCAGCTGGGTGCATGGTGTGGCTTACTGGTATGAGAATACACACCTGATGCTTTGAAGGCTCTTGGCTGAAGAGACTTCATATTTTTGACCCATTTCTTCAAAGGCCAAGGCAATTGTTTAGGGGAAAGGTGAATTTAGAGTCCTTCCTTCAGCAGAAGTACATACCGGTGACAGAGGACTGTAAAGGGTAAAATGATGCTGGAAGGTTTGCTTAGTGACTTAGCAGAGCAAAGCCCTTCTGAACAGCTTTAAAGAAATGTTCACAGGTTCTGTCTTCAGCCATGCTTGGGCAAGTGCTTCACAGCCTCAAAACAGTCATGAGCAAACTCTGCCTTGCTGGGTTTTGCTGTGAGTGTCTCTGCTCAGGGCAGACCTAACACAGCAGGGCTGATGCTGCAGATCAGAGCTGAGGGGTGTGGGAAGAAGGATGTTCTGTGCCAAATATGAGGACACAGCAGGTCTGGAGCTTAGGGGAGTGCTGAGAATTCCTATCCCTGGAAGGTCTGCAGTGGGCATGAGCGCTGTGTCCCTTGGCAGCAGAGGGATGTGCGGTTGCTTACTTGAGGCAAGCAGTGCCGGGAATAGTTTTCTCTCGTTCTTCATCTCTACCTCCACTGGTGCAGACATAATGCATCCCTCTCCTGCACACAGCCCATGTTCCCCATGTTCCCTGGGGAACATGAGTTGTTTCAGCCACTGCTCCACAGCTTTATTTAATTTGTGGTGCAGAGACTCCAGCACTTGGCCTCTGGCTGCAGTCCCCAGGTGAGCCTGGCAGCGTCAGGCAGACTGTGGTGGTTCCTCCTGCTGCCCAGGGAAGACGATGGCTCAGCAACAGATTTCCCAAATAGTGACCTGGGGACGTGCCTTGTTGACTGCTACTCACAGAAGGTGAGTCACCAGCTTGGTAGATCTGTCCCTGCAAAACTCATGGCGCCTTGCAGGGATGACCAGTGGCTTAAACTCCTCAGTTCAGCACTGAACCCTGCAGCTTTGCTGATGCAGCCGTCGGCTTTCGCAGGCTTAGGTGTTGGACCACTGAGAGGAGATATTCAGGAGCTGCACACCTGAATCACAGAGCTGTGCACAGGACAGCAGCAGGATTCAGCAGCTGCAAGAAAACTTGTGCAGAGGCTGAAAACCAATGAATTATTTATCCTTCTCCATTCACATATGCACAGCTACACCTACTGTGGGGTCCTCATACTGAGCACGGGCTGTGGGTGCTGCTAAAATATCAACAGTGGAATCTGTTCTGCATATTAGAAAATGAGCACGTCGTTTGGAGTCTGTTCATATTTTATGAAGGCCTCTGAGCACCAATTAGAGAGGGATTTGTAGTGATCACTCACTCTGTGCTTGTGTTCTTATCAACAGCACCAAGCTTAGATGGAGATCAGCTATGAAATGAAGCAGTCCTTTTTCTTCTCTTGTGTGTGTTGTTTTTTTCTTGGATACTTACATACATAGAAAGAGGATTTCTGGAGGCTGCTTTTTTATCTCTTAAATTGCCTCTCCGAGACAGGAGGAAGTAGGCAAACATTTGAATGCTGGCAAATGAGGATCTAAATTTTGCTTAATTAAACGATTAATGCATGTTGAATTTCAAGGGAGCTTCTTTGTTGATAAATACAGGACGGTCGCTGGTTCTTGGGAAGGTGGTGCTGTAATTATTTCAGCAGCAATCAATTAAAATGCAATTTATTTATTTTTTTTATGATTGAACTTCCACAGTCTAAATAAGCCCAGCCATTTAATAGCAGGTAATTGTTTTGATCTAGGTAGGCTTCTTTTGATTTCCACAGTGTCAGGAATCTCATGTAAGTGCTTTGGGATCTATTGGGGTTTTTTTTTCACCCTCGCAGAGTTCAGGATGCTAACTATGGCTATGTAATGTGAGTTAACCCAACAGAAACATGGATTCAATGATCAGATGCAGACTGATTAATACAACACAGGTACTACGAGGGAAATGCATCTCCTTGGATTTTTGCAATGGGTTAAGGTGTGAATGCTGGCAGAGGAACCACAAAGCATCAGCTCTCTTTAGATCAAATTGAGATTAAGGATGCTCAGTTTATGGCAGGGAAGGACTGTAGCTTTTCAGGAAGTGAATGTTTGTTTAGTGAGATGCCAACACTGTGCAGAGTCAGGTCCAGCCCTGAGGAGATTGCTGATGGGTGAAATCCTGCCAAACAGGGGAGAGAGTGGGTCCTGGGAGAGACAGCAACTTCCTGTGTCCAAGGGCTCTGCAGACGGTCTAGGGTAGGTGGTGGGTAATCTGCAGTCACAACTGAAGGAGGTGAGAGCTTGTCCCATATGTTGTCCTCAAGAAGGAAAAGCATTTAAAACCTAAGTCATTTCTTCCTCTATGGCTTCCAGGACAGGGCAGTTTGTCTGTCTGCCTGCACAGATCTGAGCATAGAGAGCCTTGGGTGAACGTGGGACAGTATCATCAGCAAGGACGCTGATGGGGCTGTGCTGTCATTTGGTGAAGGCAGCCCTGCCACGAAGCTGGCAGTGCACATCAGGCCTCAGGAATGGGTTTCCTCTGGTCTAGTGTATCCAGCTGTCTCCAAAGGGCATGGGGTACTTACTCTTGGATTGACTATTTGTCTGTATTTGGTTTTTTTGTCCTGGGCTGTGGGAGTGGTGCTGCTGCTCTGAAATCAGAGGAGGAGTAAAGGGACTTGCACACCTGCCAATCTACCTGGAAAGAAACCCAAATGCTCGCTGGTGATGAGCAAAAAAAGAGAGTGAAGAAGTAAAATCTGGACTCTGAAGCAGGCAGAGAAGGGATTTGAGAAACAGTGAGCAACAGAGACCAGACCTGTCTATTGCGTGACAGTCACAGCTTTCACTCATGGCTTATCCTTTCTTCTCTAAAAATAAAGCTTTTTCATGTGGTAGGGATCCTACTAAGCCAGAAATGCATGGGTTGTTGGGATTGTGATTTTCTTTTGGGCATATTAGCAAGGTGAGAGTGGAAATCTTCATGTGGCTGCGAGGAAGGCAGCGTGGGGAAGTGCGCTGTTCCTTTCCAAAACTCTAGTGGGAATTTTAGATAATATACATTTACATTTGCTTTAATAGGGTTAGGGCCCCAAAGGCAGCAGCTCTCTCTGCCAGCAGGAATGGAAGCAGCCCTGGTTAACTTCAGTAACACGCGGAGCTCAGAAGCGAACACAAAAACCAACACGCTCCTTAAAGAGGCAATAAGTCAGGGAGGCTTTCATATTCTGCAGATCCACATTCTCCCGGGTGCGGCATTAACACCAGTCTGAAGACAAAGATGCCTTTATTTCAACTGCATTCCTCCAAAGAGAGATGGGGTTTCACTTCTCTGCCTTTAACTGCGTAGGGCTGAGGCAGGGCAATGTTTTACCCAGTGAAAAGTGCTGTGTGGTAGAGCGAGGCATGGCTTGGAGAGGTTACGGGGACTCCTGAGGAAGTCAGGTGTTAGGCATGGTGCAGCAGGGGGTTGGGCTGGGTGGTAGGAAGAAATTCTTCCCAGAAAGAGAGATTGGCCATTGGAATGGGCTGCCCAGGGAGGTGGTGGAGTCACCATCACTGGAAGTGCTTAAGGAGACTGGATGAGGCACTTGGTGCCATGGTTTAGTTGATTAGATGGTGTTGGATGATAGGTTGGACTCGATGTTCTCAAAGGTCTTTTCCAACCTGGTTAATTCCTAATTCATTCATTCCATTCAATTCCATTCCATTCAATTCTATTCTATTCTATTCATTCCATTCCATTCATTCATTATTCCATTATTCTATTCTATTCTATTCTATTCTATTCTATTCTATTCTATTCTATTCTATTCTATTCTTATGCTATGCTATTCTTCCATTCCATTCCATTCCATTCCATTCCATTCCATTCCATTCCATTCCATTCCATGCCATTCCATGCCATTCTTTCCATTCCATTCCATTCCATTCCATTCCATTCCATTCCATTCCATTCCATTCCATTCCATTCCATTCACAGTATCACAGTATTGCTAAGGTTGGAAGAGACCTCAAAGATCATCGAGTCCAACCTGTCTCCACAAACCCCATGACTATAACATGGCACCAAGTGAAAGGACATTGCTCCCCAGAGAGAACACTCCTGCCCACTGCAGGCTTGAACTTCCATTCCATTCCATTCAGGAGAAGGGCTGAACTGAGCCATCCACCATCGTCCGAGGAAAAAATAAATGATCAAAACAATCCCAAATAATTAGAATAATAACAGCATGCTATCCAGCAGAAAGTGTTCCCTGCTCACCTGCTGAACTCATTAGCTCATTAGCCTACACAGTAATGAGTCTCCAGTTGATTCTCTCATGCTGCCCTTTAGCAGTCAGACCCACTTGTTCCTTCTGGGGCATTCTTAAAAAACCCCACAACACAAAAGAACAAACAGAACAAAAAACCCCAGCAATGTTGATCAGTTTTCTTTTTCTATTTCTTTTTCTCTTTTTCTCTTCTCTTTTTCTTCTCTTTTTCTTCCTCTTTTTCTCTTTCTTTTTCTTTTTTCTTTTTCTTTTTCTTTTTCTTTCTCTTTCTTTTTTTTCTTTTCTTTTTTCTTTCTTTTTCTTTTCTTTTTTTTTTTTTTTTTCTTTTTCTTTTCTTTTTTTTTCTTCTTTTCTTTTCTTTTCTTTTTCTTTTTCTTTTCTTTTCTTTTTCTTTTTCTTTTCTTTTTCTTTTTCTTTTCTTTTTTTTTCTTTTTCTTTTTTTTCCCTTTTCCTTCCTCCTTTCCTTTTCCTTTCCCTTTCCTTTCCCTTTCCCTTTCCTTTCCCTCTCTTTTTCTTTTTCTTTCTTTTTTTTCTTTCTTTTTCTTTTTCTTTTTCTTTTTCTTTTTTTTTCTTTTTCTTTTCATTTTCTTTTTCTTTCTCTTTCTCTTTCTCTTTCTCTTTCTCTTTCTTTTCTTTTTGCATTATCTCTTTTGCTTTTCTCTTTGTTGTCTTTTGCTTTTCTTTGTCTTTTTTCTTGTCTTTGTCTTTGTCTTTTTTTCCATTGTCTTTGTCTTATTCTTTTGCTTGTTCTTTTTCTTTGTCTTATTCTTTGCTTATTCTTTTTTCTTTATCTTGTTTTTCATCTTCTTTTTTCTTTTTCTTGTTTTTTTTTTTCTTGTTTTTTTTCCTTTTTCCTTTTTCTTATCTTCTTTTTTTTCTTTTTCTTTCTTAATTTTTTGTTGTTTTTTCTATTCATGTAGATCAGTTATTTTCCCTATTCTGGGTAAATCACATCCTTGCCAAAGCTCATCCAGGGTTGCAGGTCAGGAGGAGACATGCTTATGCTTTGCAAAACTGATAGATCCCTTGAGGAAGCAGCAGTAAGATGCACTAGAGAGGTAAGCAACAGCTACCAAAAAATAAAAATAAACCCAAGCCACATTTTGGCTTCTTCAAGGGGGTCTCTTCATCCTTTCATTTTATTTGGTTTTGGCCAAGTGGAGGAGTGCAAAAGAAAACAACTGATGTTTAAGACATATACAACTGACAGTAGAATTCTTGAGTAGATAATGCATATGTATCTGCATCTCTCTATATGTTAGAGGATTTAGTAAAGCCATGTCCTGTAATTATGCTAATGGAGATTAAGTGGGAAGGACATGAAGGGTTGAGAGCTGGAGTTAAGGAGGAGAGATGCAGAAGCCACTTTATGTGATCTGGATGCAGGGTGGAACGATCTCACATGAAAGGGAAGCTTTTTTCTCACCCATGTTGCTAGCAGTAATCTTCCATGAGCAAAAGACACCGATTCAGAGGTGATTCTTTTTCACATGACCATATCCCCTAAGTGTCCTGAGCCTTATTAGCTTACCTTCCACGTAGCACTCACACCCCATTCAGTGCAATCTGTGAGAAAGAGTTGGTGTTCTAGAAGGTGAGAGCAAAAAAAAATGCCAGCAAGAACAGAAGCCTGTGGCAAGCCCAAGGGTGAACAAAGTCCAAAAGAAAGAACTCAGGAATGGAGGATGGAGAAGTGTTGGGTCAGGAGCAGCCTATGGAGACCTGGCTTGGTCAAGGGGAACATGCAGCAGCTCCAGAGGGCAGTAGACATGTCCTAGCTGGAGTTTTCCCTTGTCTCTCTTTCCAACCTTTAGTTAAACCAGGAGAGGTTTTGCTTTCTGAGGGCTCTGTCTCCTACCCAAACACAAGCTGGAGCTTGCTGCTATCTCCTATCTGGCCAGCACCATGGCTCAGCTCACTCCTGGCCTCCCTCTTCCCTGCTCTCACTGCTGCAGAGCCAAACCTTGGTGCTTAGGGCAGGAAATCCACTGCATGGTGTGGTTATTGCAACCTGCCAGCGTGTTTAACACAGATGCTACAGTCCCAGCATGCCACTATGCCATCTCCTCAGTCAGCCTTGTGCAGAAGGACATCTTGCACCCTTATTGCACGATGAGCATGTGCCATTTATATGTGGTTTATTGCATGATGCCTGTGAGTGGATGGATCTGTGTTAGTCCTGAGATGGGACTTTTTGGCCAGGGAAAATGGAGCCAACAAATATGTAGACCATGGTGGGGGTGAAGAGGAGGCTCGGGTTGGGGTATATGTGTCAGGGGAGGCTTGGGAATAACCACATGATTAGTGTCTAGCCAGGACCCAGATCAGCAGGGAAATGAGGGCAAGTCTGGGCTGCCAGCACTGTCTGCAAAGGTCTGAAGCAGGCAGTGGAGCTGCAGCTGAGAAAGAGGCCTAGCCTGCAGGGAGATGATGAGAAATGCCTTTGTGCAGAAGGTGATTAATGTCTTTAATGAACTACCAAAGGAAGTAATAGAAAGCCAAAGCACATGTGTCTGCAGTGGGGAAAGGGGCTGAGGGGACGCTGCTGCTGTCGCAAGCAAGGAGAGGGAAGCGAGCTGTGGCGCAGCCCATGCAGCGATGCCATTTCCAGTTCACTGTCCCAGAAAAACTGTTGGGCACAGCAGCTGTCCCTAGCCCGTTCTGAGCAAAGGCAAAGCTGAGCACATTTCACAGATTCCATCAGAATTAATTCAGGCTTCCTGCCTGTCCTGGTTCTGAGGTCTTTTCTGCTCAGCTTGTCATGGCTGTGGCAACCACAACTCACTGTAGCAGCTCTGAGGGGTGGGGATGGTAATCTAAGAGTCCCTATTCTCCTGTCCCATGGAGACAGCGAGGGAGGTGCATTAGGGAGAGCCTTGTCTTGCTGAAGACTGGGACCTGAATTAACCTAGGCTGACAGGCATTAAGAGTCATTGCTTGTTTGGGAACCCACAAGAAATGTGTGGATGAAGTCAGGCAGATTTCTAACATTGAGTCATTTATATCGTAACATCCTCCACTTTAGCAGCCTCCTGTGCCAGACTCAGCAGAGACCTTGGAGGAAGCAGACACCAGCACCTCCTCTGAACTTGCAGAGCCCCACATCGTCCTGAGGCTTTGCAGGAGGTTGATATTCAGTCACCCACTCAGTCACCCACAGACTAGCAAACCAGCTCTTCATATCCTCATACGTGCCCATGTTTATGTGCTGATAACTGGGGGGACAGTGAGGTGCAGACAGTGCAGCTTCCAGGTAGGAGGTGAGATCGCTCCTGCATTTCTACTCCATCTCCTAGAGCAACAACACACCTTCAGAGGTGAGCACATCCCCAAAACAACACTGTGACCTCTTGCCCTGGAGCAAGTAGCATTAGCCTGGTGTACAGGATTGCTCTGTCAAAGGCAAAATTCTCAAGCCTCACTAAAACTGTGACAATGCCTGAATAACAATCACACTGAAGTGGGAAAACCAGCACATGGCATCTCAGCAGCTGTCAAGAGCCCATTCCCAAACTGCTTTTCTTGGGAAGCTTTAGCCCATCAAAGCTTGTTCTCAAGTGAAGGCCTTGCATGTGCCTTCAGTATAAATACTGGATGCACAGTCTGCTAATTGAACTTTTGCTTCCTCTGTGAGGCACCAAGTAAAACAACAGAATTGTCAGTTCTGCTTTGCCTGATGTATGCGAAGGGACAAAAGGCAGAAGGGAAGAACAAAGCCCAGGCTTGATCCGGAGTGCTAGCGCCATATTGCTTTAGCATTGTCCTTAAGCAGCAAGTCCTAAGTCTTTAAAGCATGAAGAGCCCCCTTTGACTTTTCTGATTAAGGTTTAGTTGCCCTCCTCTGAGCTACTCATCAAGATTACCTCCAACCAGTAGAGAGCTCTCCAGTGAGAAATCCTTTTGAACTGTTCTTGACACCCATCTTGGTACAGGAGGAACTGCCCTCCAGAGGTGTCTGCTTATCTCCCTCGTTGTATGGGAAGCCAAGGTGACAAACTTGACTCAGTTTACCATGAGACCTCAAGAGGTAGGTAAGGTAAATCCTCCCCCAAAGTGTCTGCAGCTGTATCATGTCCTTCTGCTAATTCCTCAATGCTCTACTGACAGGGATATCTCAGCAGTACCAAACATTTGCCTTCTCTGCCTGCAAGCAGCCTGTGATGGTTTTGATCAAAGCAGGCATCACATTGCAAACAGGCAATTTACAGGTGTGCATTTCTGATACATTGCTGAGAAGTGATGAAAACATATGTTCATGGCACAGAAATTGCTCTTCTCAGGTTCAGCTTCTGTATTTTTGGTACAGTACCACAGTGACCTCTCCCTGAGACATGCTCTCATCCTCTTCTCTTTGTCACTTTCCACAGGCTTGCTGTTGGCAAGTGCTGTTGCAGTGTTCTAACAATGATGCCTGGGTTGGCTTATGCTGTCCTTACTTCAAGCAGATATCTCTATCTCTTGGTACACCCCTGGATACAATACAATACAATACACGACCAGGTTGGAAGAGACCTTCAAGATCATCGTGTCCAACCCATCAACCAATCCAACCCACCTAAATACAATACAATACAATACAATACAATACAACCCACCTAAAAACTAAACAACTAAACCATGGCACCAAGCACCCCATCAAACCTCTTCTTGAACACCTCCAATGAAGGTGACTCCACCACCTCCCCGGGCAGCCCATTCCAATGGGCAATCACTCTCTCTGTATAGAACTTCTTCTTAACATCCAGCCTAAACCTCCCCTGGCACAGCCTGAGACTGTGTCCTCTTGTTCTGGTATTGGCTGCCTGGGAGAAGAGACCAACCTCTGCCTGGCTACAACCTCCCTTCAGGTAGTTGTAGAGAGCAATAAGGTCACCCCTGAGTCTCCTCTTCTCCAGGCTAAGCAAACCCAGCTCCCTCAGCCTTTCCTCATAGGGCTTGTGTTCCATGATACTGTCTTTCCCTGGGAGTAGGCTTGGGGAATCACAGAGTTGGTATCTTCGGGAGAGGAAAGCTTTTGGATGCTAACTGTGGCATTTTCAAACCAGCACCCGGGGATTTGACTGAGCCATCCCCACTAGCTCTCATGGGAAGAGCAGAACTAAGCCCTGCATGGCCCTGAGACAATCAATCTTTTGAGCTTTCTGGAAGAAGTTGTTAAAAACAAACAAAACACCAAAAAAAACCCCCCACCACCAACAAAACCAAACAATCTAAACCAACAGCAAACATCAAAATACAAACCAAGCAACCATGCCAAATGACCACAACAACAAAAAGCTGTTTGACCCCCTAAAAAGAAGTCATTTCTAAAGTAATATCCTTTGGCAGCTGAGTCACATCAAAGCCTAGGCCCTGCATAAAAACACACCTGATAGTCCTTTGGGATGCTCTAAATCATGCTCTGCTCTGGCCCCGAGTCCTGACTGCCATTAGACAGCACTTTCAGTGGAGTGCAACAGCAGAGTGCATTCAGATTCCTGTTTCAAGCCTGTCTCATGCAGGAAAGGAAAAGTGTGAATCCAAACTACCAAAGCAGAACAATCTTAAGAGCATAAACCCACCAAACAAACAAACAAAAAAAAAGGGAGAGGGTGGGGAGGAGGAAATAAAATGATTCCCCTTTCCTCCCAGGGTTGTGCAGTGAAATCCAGAGCAGTGTTTTGGAGGCTGGGGGAGGAGGGAATTGGGGTCAAGCTGACTGAGGTACAGCAGCATCGTTTGGCGAGATTGCCTTTGGTGGAGGTTTCTTTGCCTCAGTGCTGTCTGGGGGTGGCTGCAGACAGAGGAATGTTGCTGTAGGACTGTGGGCACTCATGCTATAGGCTGGTTTGTGCCCAGAGCAGCAAGAGGTGCGGCGTGGAGAGGTTTGCAGGGCGTTCGCTCGCCGGAATTGCCTGCAGCCGATGCAGAGAATGATTCACTTTCAACAACATCAAATTTACATTAAAAAAAAAAAAAAAAAAAAGGGAAAAAAAGGTTTCATCAAAATGCAATTGCACTTGAGAGGCTCCCTTCAGCCACGGGAGAGCAGCAAGCAGGCAGGCGCAGGAGCCTGCTTCCCATCCCTCGCTGTCTGCCTGCTCTGTGGTTTTGGCACCGCGAAAAGGGGAAGCAGCTGTAAGCGCTTTGGATCACAAATGGAGCTGGGAGTCTGCTACCTCTGCTAACAACTCATTTATTATCAGGGAGCAGACACTTTCCCTCTGCACCAGTGAAATCTACCATTTTTTAAAAGATGCTGTGTGAGACGGAAAGAATTTTCTTTAGCAATTGGCTGTCCACCTCTGGGAAGAAATCTCCTTCCTGCCGAGATTTCTTTTCCTCGGATGGAGCAGCTCACAGACATCACTGCCCAGGCCAGGCAGGAGGAGAGCAGGTGCACTCCATTCTCTGAAAAGTTTGAGAGCATCCCAGTTCTGGGCCACTCAGTTTAAGAAGGACATTGAGACTCTTGAACTTGTCCAGAGAAGGGCAATGAGGCTGGGGAGAGGCGTTCAGCACAGCCCTATGAGGAGATGCTGAGGGAGCTGGGGTTGTTTAGCCTGGAGAAGAGGGGGCTCAGGGGAGACCTCATTGCTCTCTACAACTACCTGGAGGGAGGTTGTAGCCAAGTGGGGGTTGGTCTCTTCTCCCAGGTGACCAGCACCAGAACAAGAGGACACAGTCTCAAGCTGCACCAGGGGAGGTTTAGGCTGGAGGTGAGGAGAAAGTTCTTCACAGAGAGAGTTGTTGGCCATTGGAATCTGCTGCCCAGGGAGGTGGTGGAGTCACCGTCCCTGGAGGTGTTCAAAAAGGGATTGGATATGGCACTTGAAGCCATGATTTAGTTAGTCATGAGGTGTTATGTGATAGGTTGGACTTGATGCTCTTTGAGGTCTCTTCCAACCTTATTGATTCTATGATTCTATGATTGAGAGAAATGAGGGCCTTTTGCTTCTCTTCCTGTGCCCAAAACACCAATGAAGAGAGGATTGAGAGGCTATTCCAGCCCTCTCCCTTGAAGCCTGTGTATGCAACATCAGGTAATTTAAGTCTGCCACACTGTCTGTGTTTCAGCACAGCATCACTTCTCTGCCATATCAGCCCCTTCACTCCCCCTAAGTGTGGGGTTACACCGTGGGAAAGGGGCTGTGAATCCATGTTGCAGCCCCAACAAGTTCCTGCAGTTGGAGCAGCTCTGCCAAAGGACTTTTCCCTGGCATTTTGCCTGATGGATTGGGCAAGAGGCCAGGTGAGGGTCCCATGGCTTCTCCTGCACAGATGTTGAATGGTCTTATGTGAGTACTTCAAATGCAACCTTCCTTTGCTGTAGAAGGCAGCCCATATGAATTATGCTCCTTGCAGCAGCTATGAGCTCACGCTGGTGGTTTTGGCTGCTGTTATCTCCTGGCTGCTTCAAATCCTATGCTCCTGATGTTCTTCAAGGGAATTTGCTGTCAGTCAGCAGCAGAGGCAGCAAGATGTGCTGGTGGGTGCAGTGTGCCTCTGGGGGATGGGTCACAGCAACCCCCTGCAGGTATTTTGCTCAGTTTCCATGCTTGGTTGGGTGATGTGGTTCAACCTCTCTTCCTTTAGTTTACACTCACAAATCATCCCGAGCAAAGGCAGCTTGTCCTCATTTGGGTTAGTTATTTAAACATCCTTTTCAGTGTGAGGGAAAATCAGGGCTCCAAGCACTTGGTTCTGCACTATCAGTTTCCTTGGTTTTTGGAACAAGCCCTTTCTGAAGAGGGTTCACTTGATCCAAAGGCACTTGAGGGGATTTTGCAGTCTGCGATCCCATCGCTGCTGTCTTTACCTTTCCTGCAGATTTTGCCCAGCAACACTGTGCTCCACTCTGATTCTTGCTCATTCTTCCCTTCCCTGCAGCAGGGTTTTTCCACTTGGCTGTTCTGCTCAGGTCTCTGCTTGCAGCCACCTCAATCCCCGTGCTTTCAATGTCACTACCCTCTCATGGCTGTCATGGTTTCTGCTGTTCACCTGTTGCATCTCCCTGTCGTCATGCCTTCAGTATGAACCACAGCAGTGCTTCACCAGGATATTTGTTTACCAAATATTTGGGGTCCTGATTGCTAGCTTAGGCCTGTTAAGTACCCCAAATCAGATCTTTAAAGGTATTTCCATATTTACTGACTCTGCCAGGAACATCAGGCCCCAAATTTGATTTGGTGTGTTCTAAGGGATACTAAACATCCCTGTGGGTCTGTTCTGAGCTTAGCACCGAGAGGATTAGTGGATTTTTGTTTGTATTTCATCCAAACCATTTTTGATTATTTTTTTAATGGAAGAGCAAGCCAAAAGCAGGATTATAGCTCCAGGATTATATTTTTTTGTGTGGAAGGTGTGCATTTCTGCTCTTTTGTTCTCTGGTGGTGCTGCTGCTGTCTGCTGCAGAACAGGCTCTAAGAGCAGCTAAACCAAGATTATTTTGGTCTACTTTCTTCCTCCCTGTGCATGGATGAGTCAAGGGATGCTCACCCCACCCCTATGACCACTTCTGGATCTGCTACACTTGGGGTGGACAAGGGGGAAAAAGCAGTGGTGGGTGCTCCCAGCCTGGCTGTGCTGTGGTGGAGGGTGCAAAGCTTGCATTGTTATACTCAGCTTCTCCTGTCTGCTTTTGTTTTGGCACACTGCTGTGGGGTACACTGTGTGGGAGCCGGTCCCCTTCCTCACATCCTCATCTCTCCCAGAGAGAGATCTTGCCCTGGGATCATGTTTTGGTCTCACATGTTGTATTCTGGTTTATCAGAAGAATCTCCTGCCAACATCAGAATGGAATGGAATGGAATGGAATGGAATGGAATGGAATGGAATGGAATGGAATGGAATGGAATGGAATGGAATGAATGGAATGGAATAGAATAGAATAGAATAGAATAGAATAGAATAGAATAGAGTAGAATAGAATAGAGTAGAATAGAATAGAATAGAATAGAATAGAATAGAATAGAATAGAATAGAATAGAATAGAATAGACCAGGTTGGAAGAGACCTTCAAGATCATCATGTCCAACCCATCATCCAACACCACCCAATCAACCAAACCAATGCAACCAAGCACCCTAGCAAGTCTCCTCCTGAACACCTCCAGTGATGGTGACTCCACCACCATTAGAGCTCTCAGTCACCATCAGGTGACTAAGGAGCTCTAATGGCTTCCTTGTGGCACTTCTTTTCTCAAAAATTGAGGAGAATTGAATTTTAGGTGAGCTGTAGAATCACAGACAGATGATGAATGGGAGCTGAAGGCTTGTGGCAAGTGCATTTAGAGGCAGCCTCTAACACGTTCTGTCCATCAGCATTCATTGCAGTTTGGCCCCATCCACAGACAGCTGCTAAAAGGTGCAGTGAAATGCCTCCTATGCTCCCGTGGTTCTAACCACAGGGTTGAGCAGTTAGTGAAAAAAGACAAAGTCTGAGGTCCTGAAATAGCAGCACCTGATGCACTGGGACATGCAGGCTTTTATGGCAGGAATGAAAGACTGATCACTTTTCAGATATGTCCTAAAGCTAGCAGAGGTTTTGACTTCAAGCCTCAGATGAGCCTCACAGGTTGGACTCGGTGATCTTTGAGGTCTCTTCCCACCTTGGTGATACTGTGATGACCTTCATGTGCCTTTGAGACCTTGGCTGTGCCAGTAGCTTTCTTTTGTATACCAGGCTGTATGTGAGGGTGGCTTTAGAGGGAATTTACATCCTGAGGGATTTGGGGATGCTCTCTCATTCTGGTGGTTATTTTTTGCCTCCTTTTTTTTCCTGATGAGACTGGGCAAGGGGGAATGGGAAGGGTTGCTGTTGATGAGGCACAGCTGAGGCCATGCTGGGGATATCTGCAACCACCTCCAATTCAGCAGTGTCCATTTAGCTGGAAGTGCTGGGTGCTCAGATGTGCTTTCTGTCACTGCCAGGGTTGATAAATAAGTGAAAAGACATGAGTGAGCACTTGGCCATAGAAGAGGACACAGCTTGGCATTTCTGGCCCTATTTGCCTAATTTTCTTGCTTAGGCTTGTGTTTACACTCCTTTCACTTCCTGATGAATCTGATTCCCCTTTGGGGTCCAGACCCCTGGCAAGTGGGGACAGCCATCTGGTGGGTACCCAAAAGCTCTCCCTGCCTGCTGGCACATGAGCAGCAGGGTATGACATCTGGGAAATGATGGGGGAATAACTCTTCTCCTGGAAGTCCCAGGTAGCATATGGGTAAAGGCCATGCAGGTGCTTTGAGTGGGTGAACAAAGACTACCTCTGCATGCAGCATCCTTGGGAATGTTTTTCCCCAAGCACACCTTGACATGGGGCAGCCTGGCAAGGTGGAAGTGCCAAACAGCCATGCCAAGTGGCCACAGTCCATATTATTCACCATCTGCTCTCCCACTGGTGTTATGACAGCAGGAAAGTGTCCTTCATGCTGGCAGCAGAGACTCATTCATCTCCATGATTCACCTGCTCATCCCAATCTTTGTCTTCCTCCCTAAATGTGGCACTGGTGTTTGGCCCATATGGCTGTCCAGCTTGGCTGACACCCTTGGCACCATGCTGCTCTGCCAAAGATGGGACAAGCAAGAGTGCTGGGGATGAATGTTGACATGACCAAGCCACTTTGGAAGAGAATGGACTGATCCAGCTCTCCACCTCTGCTGCCCACAGAGAAGCCTTTAATATCCCAATGGGAAGTCATTCACAGAGCTGCATTTAAAATGCTGATCCTTGCCCAGAGGAGGACAGCTTTTCTTGCTGCCACTTTGGTGTAGCACCAAGCAGCCTCATGTTGGCTGAAGCTTTTCCATTCAGCTCATGCAATGTGCCCTTCCTTTTGTTTTTTGGTCTTCAAGGCCTCAAGGCAGATCATTGATAGCTCTCAATTGTGTGAAGCCGTTCTTTTGTAGACAAAATGCTGTTAAAGGCTGTGGATCCTTTGCTCTTCTGAGCCCAGCCTATCACCACACAAGAATTAGATCTTCATTAGACAAAAACCTAGTGGACAAGTGGCTTGCATTCTCCTTGTGTCTTGCAGGCTTCCTCTTCACTCCAAGTAAGGAATGCAGTTTGGGGACAGTTCCCTCTCATGATTACCCAAAGTGTTTAATGGGTTGTGACTGGAAACCCACCAGGCTTTTGAGGAGTGTGAACAGATCTTGAACCATCCTTTACTTAGAGTCAAGGAGAACTCTTCATGCTCACATTACAGAAATCAAAAATCATTTCCCTTGGGCTTCTTCCAAGTCAGGGCCTTCCATAATCAAAAGACTAGAAGCAGCCTAAACCAAGTTTCCCAGCAGATCCAAGGTGGATGACACACCAAGGTTGGAGACATTGCAGACAGAGAGAGATGTATGTCCTGCTTTGTTTTTCCTGCTGTGATTTAGTAGCAGAGATCATGGGGACACCTGGAGTTCTCCAATCTGAGCTTGGCAGGGAAAAAAAGCAGAAAATGTCTCACTCCTGCTAGAATTCTAATTGCTGCTTGGCATTTCTGGGGTTTTGTCAAAGTCTGAAGTCAGTTCCGGGAGGGCTGTAAATAAAAGACTCTCTCCCAGGATGTCCCCAGCTGGGACCCTGGCACACGCAGCCACACTTCCCAGAGTCACTCCCCAGACAAGTACAAAAACAACTGTAGGGACACTCAGGTGCACTGAAAACTCAGTATCCCTGAGAAGATGTCCTCATCATCCCAGCATGAGAAAGCAGCCAGCGGCTGTCCAGAGAAGGGCAACGAGGCTGGGGAGAGGCCTCAAGCACAAGCCCTGTGAGGAGAGGCTGAGGGAGCTGGGGTTGTTTAGCCTGGAGAAGAGGAGGCTCAGGGGAGACCTTATTGCACTCTAAAACTACCTGGAGGGAGGTTGTAGCCAGGAGGGGGTTGGCCTCTTCTCCCAGGCAGTCAGCACCAGAACAAGAGGACACAGTCTCAAGCTGTGCCAGGGGAAGTTTAGGCTGGAGGTGAGGAGAAAGTTCATCACAGAGAGAGTTGTTAGCCATTGGAATGTGCTGCCCAGGGAGGTGGTGGAGTCCCCATCCCTGGAGGTGATCAAGAGGGGACTGGACGTGGCACTTGGTGCCATGGTTTAGTAGTCATGAGGTGTTGGGTGACAGGTTGGACTTGATGATCTCTGAGGTCTCTTTCAACCTTATTGGTTTAATGATCCTATGATACTGCCTGTAGAACATTTATTTCCTGAGGACATTAGAGTTTGCTGGGGGGGGGGGGGGATTAGCCTCATTTAAATGCCCAAAATATTTATTGAGGACATGCCTCCTCTATATTCTCTCCTGATAGGATGCCCCAAATCCAGAGACACTAATTAGCTCCTTAAACTTTTTCTTTTCTTTTTTTTTTCCCTTTTCTTTTGTCCCCCCTCCCCCAGCTGTGACCAAATCTCTCTGGATTTAACAGAAAGCTTAAATGGGAAGGGGAAAAAAACACATATGAGGAGAGAAATTGCAGGATAAGATTCTGTGCCTGTTAACTGATGGCATTTATAAATTACAGCTGAGAGATGTCATATCAGTGGGAATGGAAAACAGCTTAGTGGATTATAAAAATACCCTCTAAAAACCATTTTAATGCCTGTTTTGGGGTGGGTTTTTTTTTTCTAATCTCTTATGGTAGGTGTCATAGAAATGAATTCTAGCAGAAAGGATAAAATCCTTGCCTCAGTAAACTGGCTAACTGGTGATTAGGGGCTGTCAGGGAGAGCAAACTCGTTGCCTGGGCTGAGATGCTGAAGTTGGGCTAAAGAGAGCAGTCTCCTGCTGCTGGGGAGGTGAGTTCCCTTGTGGGTGAAGCGGATCCAAACCCTCGGCATAAATATCACTGCAGCAAAATTATCCTCACATCCCAGTGCAGCCTCTCCCAGCCAGGAGAGGGAGGCTGAGGAGCAAGTTGTGGAGGCAGGGATATGGGGCAGAGGCATTGCCAGGACCTGTTTTGAGCTCGAAAGTGAAGAGAAATTGCAGAGGGACAGGAGCCCAGAAGGCAGAGCTGAGGCTGCTGGAGAGGTGAGACAGGAGGGTGCCAAATGGTGTGTGGGGGATCTCTCAGAAGGAGTTGATGATGGACATGAGGATCCCTTCTGGTGTCTACCAGGCTGCAGTGACTGGGTCCACCACCTTCTTGAGTATTGAGTACATTTCGAACTAAACTTGTGACAAAGAGGGGGGGAAAAACCCCAGCAGCTGCAGCTGTGGTCTGCACTGTGAGGCAGCTATTTTAGTTGCCCAGCGGCCGGTGTTTGCTGGTGCATGCCAATTCCTTGCTGACTTCTTTATGGTCCCTGGGTGCCTTCTGTCCCCTCCTGTGCCTCATTTTGAAAAGCACAGCCAACTCTCAATTCTGGGTTGAGATATTTAAGGATGCAATGTTTTTGCAGCACATTTCCCAGCTGCTTGCGTAGGACAGGGTAAATGACCTACCTCTCCCTCTCCTTTCACAGTCTGGTTCCCAGGATGCATTCAAAGGCACCTATTCTCTCGCTACCTTTGAAGGCTTTGTGTCAGCTCTCCCCACAGATCCCTGTTCTGTAAGCTTCTTTTGTGTCCTGTCCATATTACCTTTTCCCCCAGAAGAAGAAATCTGCATGTGGGATAGGAACAATATTAACTTTCCCAACGTGATCTCCGCAGCAGAACTGCGTCTGCAGGGAGAGTGTCGTTGGGGCTGTGTCAGGCTATTTCCACAGGGAGGGGAGATTCAGTGTATGGACTCCAGCTGAGCAGCTTACAGCAGCAGTCCAGGAAAGGCAATTGACTAAATTAAACTGCACAATACAGGATGTTGAGAAGCCTACTTCTGGATCCTGTTCTCTGCAAGGGACTTGGTCATGACATGAGCTAAAGGGACAAGTAACAGCCTTCAAGTTGAAAGCTTACCCCCAAAAAATCTGCAGAATAATCCAAGGATGACCTGCACCCAAGTTCCCCAAGCTCCAGGTGGGTTGGGAGTATGTTTGCAGTCAGAGAGAGATGAGCTGTCTTGCCTCCAGGTCTTTTGTGTTCCCTTGTATAAAACAGCCAAGGGCTGACTATAAAAAGAATTGGAGGAAAACCTGGGATTTTTCTGTCCCATTTCCTTCCTTTCCCATCACCAGTTTCCTGTAGATGGCACAAGTGTGAGTCTTTTCACCTGGCACCCAAAGTACCCAGAGGGGAAGGGTTCTTAAGGACAGTTGATTCAGACATAGAGAAGTGGAGAAAGAAAAGTGGGAGAAATCTGATTACAGAGGTTTGTTACTTAGAACTGGGGTTAGTATTCAGGACTGGGGTTAGTATTCAGCACTGGGGTTAGTATTCAGCACTGGGGTTAGTATTCAGAGGCAGTACTGGAGCAGTGACTTCTATGGTTTGATAGTGTCACAGTGTTCAGGGTTTGCTAATAATCTGTTTTCTGTAGGAGGGTTATGGTCTGGGAGACCATTTTCATTTTTATAGAGAGCTTCCAGCTCAGCTCCCTTAGAGGCATGAGTAGACTGTGTACTAAACCTTTGTACAGCAGACAGCAAATAAGTAGATTATGCAATTTATTAGCACTCTTAAGCCCATCAGGTGTTTACTAAGAATCAGAGACACTGGTTTGGTTAGGCAGCGTTGCTGTGCTCCTGTAATACTGCAGCAGAGCAGCTCAGAGTGGAGGAGAAGCAGCTGCTGATTAGGCTTTCAGAACCCTTTTTGGCTTGTCATCACCCAGCAATAGTGCTAAACACCCACATTCCCTTGACTTCCAAACTGATACACCCCATACCCACTGCTGCACATGGGCTCTCCTTGCTGCCACATTTCTGCCAGCACCAAGTACAATGCTGTGGGTTGCAGAGACATTCTTTGCAGTACCCATGGGTGCCCACCAAGCCAGCCTGGGAGTACTGGTTGACAGCCGGCTGAACATGAGCCAGCAGTGTGCCCAGGTGGCCAAGAAGGCCAACGGCATCCTGGCCTGCATCAGAAATAGTGTGACCAGCAGGAGCAGGGAGGTCATTGTGCCCCTGTACTCAGCACTGGTTAGGCCACACCTTGAGTACTGTGTCCAGTTCTGAGGCCCCTCAACTTAAGAAAGATATTGAGACTCCTGAATGTGTCCAGAGAAGGGCAACGAGGCTGGGGAGAGGCCTCGAGCACAAGCCCTATGAGGAGAGGCTGAGGGAGCTGAGGTTGCTTAGCCTGGAGAAGAGGAGGTCAGGGGAGACCTTCTTACTCTCTACAGCTACCTGAAGGGAGGTTGTAGCCAGGAGAGGATTGGTCTCTTCTCCTTGGTCTCTTCCCCAGGCAACCAGCACCAGAACAAGAGGACACAGTCTCAAGCTGTGCCAGGGGAAGTTTAGGCTGGAGGTGAGGAGAAAGTTCTTCACAGAGAGAGCTGTTAGCTTTTGGAATGTGCTGCCCAGGAGGTAGTGGAGTCCCCATCCCTGGAGGCTTCAAGAGGGGATTGGACGTGGCACTTGGTGCCATGGTTTAGTTAGTCATGAGGTGTTGGGTGACAGGTTGGACTTGATGATCTCTGAGGTCTTTTCCAACCTTATTGATACTATGATTCTAAATGAGAATCCCTTGCTACCAACTTATGGGGAAGGGTTCCAAAACATTCCAAGCTATCCATGTGGAGGACTGGAAAAGAAAACAACAAACAAAGCCAACAACCCCAAAGGTCTCTTTTCTGGATCTTGAGTAGAAGTCTTTTTGTTGGGTCTTTGGGGTGGGTGTTTTTTTGCCTCACAAGAGGATTGACACCAGGTTTTACCACATATTCACTTTGTATGTTAAAATGCAATGATACTGGAAGAGGTTCTTCACTGGAGAGAACAGGTAGAGACAGAGAATCAATTAATCAGGAGGTTTCAGCAAAATGAGAGGATGGGAGCTGAGCAGCCGCTGGATGCAGTGTTGCTGTGTATGGATGCAAATCTGGTCCTTACTCCTGTGTCATAACCATACAGGAGGATTATTGCTATTGTTATTCAAGCTTGTCTTAGCTGTTATAAACCTCTGGAACAAAACTAGGGGAAATTAAGTGGTGAAATACATAGCCAGTGGCAGGGAAATTAATTCCACTTTTTGGGGACATTTCTTTTGAGCAACTGTCTTAGAAAAGCTCTCCCACAGGACAGCTCCATCATGTGAAATTCCCAAGGGGGCTGACAAGTCAAATAGTCCATCCTCTAATTACATGGCAGATGACTGATTCTATTTTTTGTTGGAAGGAGAAACCTTTTGGGGGGCTGGAAGATCTAAATATTCTTGCCTAGATGAGCAAGGGGATTTTGCAGGTGTGAGTGCAAATGTCCCTCTGTCTCTCCCAAGCAAGCTAAAACAGAACAGACCACTGATGGTTACTTCTGCTGAAGGTCTTTCACACAGAATCACAGAACCACCAAGGTTGGAAGAGACCTCAAAGATCATCAAGTCCAACCTGTCACCACAGACCTCATGACTAAACCATGGCACCATGCCCCATGGGGAGATCTTGCCTGAAGTTCACTCCTATGAGTAAGAAAGCTGAAAGGCAAGTTAGCAGCAATAGAGGTGCTGGTGTGTGCTGAGGTCTCGGCAGCAGAGCTACATGCAGCGCAGGGAAAGCCCTGAGGAGTTTGTGGAATGTCACTTGTGAGTCCTGGACTTCATCCCACTTCAGACCTGGGATAGACATAGACCAGTGCATCTCTAACTTGACCTACAGCTTCATCAGTATCATCACTACCAACCTTAGAGGCTCCCACGTCCTTATGGACATTGCCTTTACTTCTCTGTGTGTTATTCCAGCATGGAATTTGCCCATTTCTGCAGCAATTGCTTTCGGAGTTGAGCTGAGCTCCTGCGCAGGTATCTCTGCTGTCATGACTCCATGGGCACACAAAGAGTGCAGGGTACAGCAGGCTCAATGGCACACACTTGGTTATCATGGAGGGTGCCCATGTGCATCCAGAGATGGCCAAGCTCTCTTAATGCACCTAAATCCTGAGCAGCACCGTGTGTTGCCACTCAAGTCCTAGTTTCATAGTTTCAGTTAGGGTTGGAAGGGACCACAAGGCTCAGCTAGTTCCAACCCCCCTGCCATGGCCAGGGACACCCCACACTAGATCAGGCTGGACAGAGCCTCATCCGGCCTGGGCTTAAACACCTCAAGGGACGGGGCCTCAACCACCTCCCTCGACAACCCATTCCAGGGCCTCACCACCCTCATGGTGAAGAACTTCCTCCTCACATCCAGCCTGAATCTCCCCACCTCCAGCTTCATTCCATTCCCCCTAGTCCTATCACTCCCTGATAGCCTGAAAAGTCCCTCCCCAGCCTTCTTGTTGGCCCCCTTCAGATACTGGAAGGCCACAATGAGGTCACCTCGGAGCCTTCTCTTCTCAGGCTGAACAGCCCCAACTCCTTCAGTCTGTCCTCATAGGAGAGGTGCTGACCACTGGAGAAGTCCTGACCACTCCTTTCCATATGCTGGTGCAGTTCAGTGTGATCTTGCACTACTGGCTCCAAAGGAAGGACAAAAGCAGGAAAGGACAACATTGTTCTTGCTGAGGCTTCCAGCCCAGTGGCCTCCACTTTGATTTATGCTCTAGTGGAATTTTTCTTCAACAGTCCGTGGACAGCCCTCTGTCTGTCTTCTGCTCGGAAATGTGTTCGCCATAAGCGCTCCAGCAGAAATGATGTCTGCTGGAGTCTGCAGACAGCCTGGAAAAAAAGGAAAAAGAGAAGAAAAAAAAAAAAAAAGGGGGGGGGGAGAGGAAAAAAATCAAGAAAAGGAAAAAAGCTAAGCTCTCAGAAGCATGATCCACATCCTATTCCTCCCTCTCCCCACACGCTTAGCACTGTATCTTCTCCCAGCGGAGCAATGCTGCAGCCTAAGACATTGCTTTAAATGTCAGTCATTTAACTACTAGTTATTTTAGCAAATAAGAGTGGGACTCTCTCCCTGGGGTTGACTGAAAACTGTTAAAAGGGGGAGGGGGGGAAGGAAAGGCAAGAAAAGAGGAAGAGAGAGACAAAAAGAACAGAAAGGACAAAGGGAGGAAAACTCCTGATGCCACCGAGAGAGACAGGCAGAGGAAGGTGTCCCAGTAAGATGAATAGGCTGTATCCCACTGAGAGGTTCTGGGGACAATAATGAGCCCTTTGTGAGGTACCTAAATTACCCAGTCTCATCCTCAAGGCTGTGCTCTCCTTTGGGTTTCTGATTTTCCTGCTGGTGTCAGCTGCTGCTCTGCCACTGTTTGTGCTTTGCTGGTCCAATACCAGATCCTTGGGTGTGGAAGGAGGCAGCAGGAGAAAGGGAACCATTCCCCAAGATGGAAGGATGCTCCAGTGTTTGGGAGATGTCAAAAGGGCTGCTAATTAATGCTATGGAAAGGATGGGAATCCACTTTCTTTCTGACTCATATCTTCCCCCTCATCCCCTTCTCCTTTCATATTGCTCCTGAGTCAAATTAACCCTTGGTGGAAGAAAAATGGAGCAGATATCTACTTGATGCCTGGAACAACTGGGAGTGTTGCTTTAGCTCTGTGTTTTGGCAAGGCAAGTTTTCCCTACATGCAGATAACATTCTGGATGGATTCATATGCTGTCATCTGGTTGAGCTGTGTTTGTTAGATTCCATGAGGCTCTCTTTCTTCTGGCGTGGAGGGCTGTATGAGTTTTAAATCTGGAGTCTGTCCATGCACGACTTTGAAATTCACTTTGGAGAATATCTGAGGAAGGGAAAAGCAATTCTCAAGTCAGCAGAGCATTATTGGTGCTGACAGAGAGGCCCACAGCGCAGAGAATCCCTCCCAGAAAGCTTGTTCTCATCTAGGAGTAATCAGAATAGTCTTTTGAAAGCATGTCTCAAACGTGGACATCCTAATTTGCATCAGCTAATAGTCAGACCCAGCGATTCTAATGGCATTGTTCCAGGCAACCAAGAACAGGATTGGCCTCCTGCCTAGGGATCCCAAACTTGACCACAAAAATCAACAGGAATAGCATGGTTTTTTTCTGAGGATAAACATGGAAAATCCACTGGGTGGGTGGAAAAAAACCAACCACAACAATCAACCAGCCACCACCACCCCAAAACCTAACTAAACCTAACCCCTCTAAAATCACTGGAAAATAAACAACTTAGTAACTTTGGGATAGACTGCTTCAGTTATATTTTTAAAGGCACATGAAAGTCATGGCTGTATAAAAGATAAAGCAAATTTATGGGATAACCTATCTCCTGTTCTCATTCCTTCTGCCTGTCATTCTTCACGTGGATGAGGGAGGGCAGTAAAAATGAACCTGTGCACGGAGTTCATGCAGTACCCGTTAGCAAAAGCAATGCCTGACAATTACCTTTAGCAGCCCTTCCACAGCTTAATCATCACTTACACTAAGTGCAGAAGGAGGAAACCAAACCCTTTATAAAAGTTGCAGCTGTTCTTAGGAAATGAGCCAAAGCAGACTCACTGCCTTGTCTGGGTCGAGGCTGTTCTGTGGAGATGAGAGCAAATTACTGCAATAGAGAAGAAGGTATTTCACTTCATTGTCCACCAGGGTTTAGGTTTTCAATATGCTCCTCTGATATGTTAAAAAACCCCAACTGTTTTCTCCCAGAAATAATGAAAGAGCCATTTGCATGCTGTTGGAGAAGATCAGAGTTAAAAGGAGGCTCGAGCTGGCTGTAAGATTTGCACCTTGTTATTGATGCTGTGTCTTGTATGCAGGAAAAAATGGTTGAATGTTGCTGCTAATGAATTAACCCTTACCCTGCCATGTCTGAGCATGCAGAGCATCTTTGTAGAGAGTTACCTGGAAGTCTCATGCTGTGTAATCATAGAATCATAAAATCAATAAGGTTGGAAAAGACCTGAGAGATCATCAGTTCCAACCTGTCACCCAACACCTCCTGACTATCTAAACCATGGCTCCAAGTGCCATGTCCAATCCCTTTTCGAACACCTCCAGGGAGGATGACTCCACCACCACCCTGGGGAGCACATTCCAATGGCCAATTACTCTTTCTGGGAAGAACTTTTCCTCACCTCCAGCCTAAACATCCCCTGGCACAGCTTGAGACTGTGTCCTCTTGTTCTGGTGCTGCTTGCCTGGAAGAAAAGACCAACTCCTACCAGGCTACAACCTCCCTTCAGGTAGTTGTAGAGAGCAATAAGTTCCCCCCTGAGCCTCCTCTTCTCCAGGCTAAACAACCCCAGCTCCCTCAGCCTCTCCTCATAGGGCTGTGCTCGAGGCCTCTCCCCAGCCTCATTGCCCTTCTCTGGACACATTGAGGAGTCTCAATATCCTTCTTAAATTGAGGGGCCCAGAACTGGACACAGTACTCAAGATGTGGCCTGAGCAGTGCTGAGTACAGGGGCACAATGATTTCCCTGCTCCTGCTGGCCACACTATTCCTGATGCAGGCCAGGAATGCAAATGCCAAGTGAAAAAAAAGTCCTTTTTTGCTGATTTTACAAGCTGTTAGCTAAAGAGGAGGCACTTCTTTTTCAACATAACATAGGAACACAGAAACAGTGCAGTGGGACCAGCTAAAGGCAGAGCTGCACAGTGGGCTGCCTCTGGTAACTGGGCACAGCAGGCACTTAAGGGAAGAGTGGAAAAGTTGCTGCCCCCTGGTTTGATGCTCTCAGCAATGTAAAGGTTCTCCTGCTAGAGTTTGCATCCAGAGTATCTTGTTTAATAGCTGTCAGCAAAGCAACCTTCTGAATGTTTGTGTTCTTGAAGTTTGTTTACACTGAGGCTCAGCTGGCACAGAGTTCCAGGACTTACTGCTGTAGCACTTGGGAAAACACCTCTTTGGTTTTTAACCCACTGCCTGTTCCTTTCTGTGGATTTGCCTAATCTCAGTATGTGAGAAATATGAGCATGGGTGGTGGTGGTTATTATTATTATTATTACTAACCTTATTCACCTTTCCAAACCATTCCTGATGTTATGGTTCTCTCTGAACCCCCTGGCAGCCGTTGCACTCCTCTTTGCTAAGCTGCGCAGTCCTAGTGCCCTTAGTGTCTGCACGCCGCAAGTCATCCATGACCCTGAACATTGTGTTAACCTTTTTGGTGCCCTGTTCACATTCTGCAGCATCTGCTGGGACATGGGTAGGGGTTTTAGCTGCTTTTTAGCCCCTTCATTGAAACTCTCTGGCCTTACACCTTGCAGGGCTTGCTCTGTTCCCTTGTGGTCATAATTTGGATTAGTGCTCAATTTGTAGCTCCAGGATCTGATGAAATGGGTATGCAAAAGGGGATAGCTGCCTCTTGTGGCACCTGTAATGGGCTGTTTCAGCCATTAGATCTGGAGAAATCGTTTTTCCAAGGCCTCCTTCTCTCCACAGGGAGAACTGTTGCATTATTCATGGTAGCTATTTCCACCATAAACTCTTGTCTCATGATTACAGCCTGTCACACTTCCCCCCCCCGACTCCTTCCCCCAATTCCTTTGCATTTTCATGTTTCTTGTTCTTTTGCAAAGCTAAAGGTGTGTCCCTTTGAAGTCCTCAGCAAGGAAGTATTCTGTCATGACAAGAACATGGAGCACCAACAAGCCTCTCAGCGTGTCTGATGAACGAGGCAGCGCTCCTCTTCCTGCATGTGCGTTGCAGCCTGTCAGCCATGGAGCTGATTTTACTTGCACATTAAAAGAAAGAAAAGTGCATCCACCCATCTCCCCACCTTGATAGCCAAAAGGAGCAATCTGGTAGCTTGTTTGAGTATCCTGTATCACAGTGGTCTGTTGCTCCAAATTTTATGCCTTAGAGGAGCATGTCACAGCCTGGACCAACTTCCTCCTGCAGGTGTAATAAACCCAAGAACTTATCTCTTTGGATTACCTTAGTCCCTTATATGCTTTCTTAGTAAGTAGCTGTTGTAGAAAATAGTAGGAATAGCAACATTTGCCCCTAATCACAAAATCACCAAGGTTGGAAGAGACCTCAAAGATCATCAAGTCCAACCTGTCACCACAGACCCCATGACTAAACCATGGCGCCAAGTGCCACGTCCAAGCCCCTCTTGAACACCTCCACGGATGGTGACTCCACCACCTCCCTGGGCAGCACATTCCAATGGGAGAGCATTACATTTTCCATGCCTTTGCTAGGAACAACTTCCATGTGCATTTAAACAAGTAGCATCAGCGTACAGGCAGAAGATATTATGAAGAAAAATAAGTGTTTGGGGAGCATATGATAAACAAAAGTGAAAGGCATTTGGAAGATACAATACAATACAATAAATCCAGGTTGGAAGAGACCTTCAAGATCATCATGTCCAACCTATCAACCAATCCAACCCACCTAAACAACTAGATCATGGCACCAAGTACCCCATCAAGTCTCTTCCTGAACACCTCAATGATGGTGACTCCACCACCTCCCTGGGCAGACCATCCAATGGGCAATCACTCTTCTGTACAGAACTTCCTCCTAACATCCAGTCTAAACCTCCCCTGGCGCAGCCTGAGACTGTGTCCTATTGTTCTGGTGCTGCCTGCCTGGGAAAAGAGACCAACCTCTGCCTGTCTACAATCTCCCTTCAGGTAGTTGTAGAGAGCAATAAGGTCTCCCTTGAGTCTCCTCCTCTCCAGGCTAAGCAACCCCAGCTCCCTCAGCCTCTCCTCATAGGGCTTGTGTTGTGACCTTGCAAATACTGAAGCACAAAGCTGTCTCCATAACCTTTCTCAAGCCATTTCTGTAGCAGAGGCTGTGGGACCCTCTCTTCTCTGTGGCGTCATCCCAAGCCATACTTCAATCGTTTCTCAGCCCTGTGCCTGCTTTAATAATGAGAGAAATCCAGACAGGGAAGCAGGGAGAAAGCATCTTTCATTATTTTTTTAGAGAGAGATGAGAAGGGATTGAGAAGTAATTTTCCATTTCTATAAAGATTTTTTACTTCTGACATTTCCAGAAACATATGGCCCCATGTTCTGCAAGCGGTTTGTTAGGATGTGCTGTCCCTCTGCCTTGCTTCCCAGCACGCACAGGCCCCCACACACATGCTCACACCAACGTGCAATGACGCCCAGTGCTGCTCTTCAGTCTGCTGGCGGCAGGGAGGCAGGATCCGCGCATCCCAGCCTCGCTGGGGCCCTCACAACTGCACTTACAGAACCATAGAACTGTTAGGGTAGGAAGGGACCTCAAGGATCAGCCAGTGCCAACCCCACTGCCATGGGCAGGGACTCCTCACACTAGGTCAGGTTGCTCAGGGCCACATCCAGCCTGGCCTTAAAAACCTCCAGGGTGAGGCTTCCACCACCTCTCTGGGCTACCTACTCCAGTGTCTCACCACCCTCATGCTGAAGAACTTCTTCCTAACATCCAGTCTGAATCTACCCAGTTCTATTTTTTTTCCATTGTCCCTAGTCCTAGACCTGACACCCTAAAAAAATCCCTCCCCAGCTTTCTTGTAGCCCCCCTTCAGATACTGGAAGGCCACAATTAGGTGTCTTGGGAGCCTTCTCTTCTCCAGACTGAACAGCCCCAACTCTCACGTCTGTTCTCATAGGAGAGGTGCTCCAGCCCTCTGCTCATCCTCCTGGCCCTTCTCTGGAGAAGTCCTAGTTGCTTCAAGAACAAAGTGCTTATGGTTGCCAAGTTCCACTTCTTTAAAGGAAGCAGGGTAAGGGTAGCAGCCCCAAGTTCATGGTTTTGAACAACCTGAGCTCAAGCTAGAGCTCAGACAGCTGAACACTGCTCCTCCAGTGCTGCTGGAGCTCTGCAGCCAGCATAGGCTTATGAGGTGCCACCACTGCAGCTGCTAGCAGGCTGGGAGTTTTGAGAGATTTCAGTGAAAACCTCTCTCTTCCATTTCCCCTCCTTTGCAATAGGTCATGCAGGGCTGCATAGACAGATGGATGGTAAGGGCAGGGGTTTATAACCTTTCACTGGCCTAACCTGTTGGAAAGCACCTCTGTGGGAAAAGCCCTGGGAGACCTGGGGGATAGCAGGATAACCAGGAGCCTTGTGGCCAAGAAGGCAACCGGTACCCTGGGATGCATCAAGAACAGACAGGCAGGTCAAGGAAGGCTCTCCTCCCACTCTGCTCTGCCCTGGTGAAGCCTCTTCTGAAGCACTGTGTACAGTTTTAGGCTCCTTAGTTCACGGAACTGCTTGAGAGCAAAGGGCTACAAAGAAGAAAGGCTGAGGGACTCAGGGCTTTTTAGCCTGGAAAAGTGAAGACTCAGAGAGTTGTCAGGAGGAGGGGGGAGGCAGTCATCTTTCTGTGGCACCCAGAGACAGGGTAAGAGGTTACAGGCACAAACTTGAACATAGGAAGTTCCATCTAAATGTGAGGAGGAATTTCTTTGTGTTGAGGGTGGTAGAGTAATGGAACAGGCTGCCTGGACAGGCGGAGGAGACTCCCTCTCTGGAGTCAGTAAAACCCACCTGGATGCCTTCCTATGCAATGTGCTCTAGGTGAGCCTGCTCTGGCAGGAGTGTTCAACTGGGTGAGCTCTAGAGGTCATTCTGTGTCCTTCAATTTGCCATCCTGTGATTCTGTGTGAGCAGGCAGATTCCATGTGCCACCGGTGGCAGGGAGAGTGAAAACCAGCAGTGGATCCTGCAGCAGGAGCCCTGTTGCTAAGGAAAGCCCTGTGCAGTATAAGAGAGTGAAGTCTTCAAAACATACACAAATATTCAGGGTCTCCCTGTGGATGGCTCTGTCTGCACAAAGCTCCTGTGCTCAGCCACTGCAGGCAAAAGGGATTGCAGCAGAAATTTAGTTAGCTTCATGGGTCCAACATTACCTAGGCTTTGTGTGTCTCTTCTGGCTTGCATGTCAGCTCTCTTGGTCCAAAGACTATGAAATATGTGTGAAAACAGAGCTGTGAAAAGTCTGAGGAGACTCCAATCTGGTTTAATATTGATTGTGTCAAGGGCCATTCTCATTCAGCCACAAACATCTCTCTTGTGGTGTTCTATGTCCTGTCCAGGCTGTTGTTTTGGGCAAAAGATGGTACAGCTGTGGGAGTCAGAGGTAAGGGAGAATCATGCAAAATTGAGGGAATTGGGGTGGTGATGGGGAAAAAAAACCCAAGTGTCAGCTTTGTCCAGGGAAGGGAAACAAAGCTGGAGAGAGGTCTGGAGCACAGCCCTATGAGGAGAGGCAGAGGGAGCTGGGGTTGCTTACCCAGGAGAAGAGGAGGCTCAGGGGAGACCTTATTGCGGTCTACAACTACCTGAAGGGAGGTTGTAGATAGGTGGGGCTTGGTCTCTTCTCCCAGGCCACAGCACCAGAGCAAGAGGACACAGTCTCAAGCTGCACCAGGGGAGGTTTAGGCTGGATGTTAGGAAGAAGTTCTTCCCAGAAAGAGAGATTGGCCATTAGAATGAGCTGCCCAGGGAGGTGGTGGAGTCACCATGTTTAAGAAGAGACTTGATGGAGTGCTTGGTGCCATGGTTTAGTTGATTAGATGGTGTTGGATGATGGGTTGGATGCAATGATCTTGAAGGTCTCTTCCAACCTGGTCTATTCTATTCTATTCTATTCTATTCTATTCTATTCTATTCTATTCTATTCTCTCATGGCTGGGGTGCCTCCATCAGAGCAGAAGGTGCTGTGGACCAACCTCTGCTGCAGTAGTGTGGATGCAGGGATGGCTGCGGCGCTGCAGTGCCGTGTCGGCAGGGGCTGCATCTGAAACCAAAGCGCTATTTTCCCTCTGCAGTAGACAAGGCTGCCAAACAGACAGCTCCTGACCTCCCAGCAGGTATCCCAGGAGAGAGCAGTTTCCAAGCACAGCAGCTACCTGAGGCTGCCATTTGCTGTGACATCGTTTCCTCGAAGTCCTCCCTGCCCAGCTCCGGCAGCCGCACTTCCAGGAATGAGCTCTCTGTTTCCCACTCATAGAACCAAAAAGTCCATTCTGTTTGTGGATCCCTGAAGACTGGATGGGAGTAACCAACCTAACTACACAGCTCTGTTAATGCAGCTGCTGAGACTAATTAAACTAGAGCAATATCTGTCATGTTACTTAGGAAATGGCGTGCTGGGGGTAATTCCACCCCCCAGCCCTTTCTTTGCCTCCTACACACACACTGACCACTGGCAGGATGGCATCAACTTTGTGGTTGCCTCTCTTGGCCTCAAGAGAGCCCATGAAAAGGTTCAGTCTCACTGTGCTTCACTCAGGTCCCCTAGAACAGAACAGAACAGGACAGCACAGGACAGCACAGGACAGCACAGGACAGCATAGAATAGAATAGAATAGAATAGAATAGAATAGAATAGAATAGAATAGAATAGAATAGAATAGAATAGAATAGAATAGAATAGAATAGAATAGAATAGAATAGAATAGAATCAGTCAGGGTTGGAAGGGACCACAAGGATCAGCTAGTTCCAACCCCCCTGCCATGGCAGGGACACCCCACACTAGATCAGGCTGGTCAGAGCCTCATCCAGCCTGGGCTTAAACACCTCCAGGGACGGGGCCTCAACCACCTCCCTGGACAACCCATGCCAGGGCTTCACCACTCTCATGGTGAAGAACTTCCTCCCCTCCTCATGTCCAGCCTGAATCTCCCCACCTCCAGCTTCATTTCATCCCACTTAGTCCTATCACTACCTGAGATCCTGAGAAGTCCCTCCCCAGCCTTCTTGTAGGCTCCCTTCAGATACTGGAAGGACACAATTAGGTCACCTCAGAGCCTTCTCTTCTCCAGATAGAATGGAATGGAATGGAATGGAATGGAATAGAATAGACCTTTGAGAGCTGCAAAAATCAGTCATAGCATCAGGGAGATTCGTGGTAGCTGTCTCTGCTTACCAGCACCAGGGAAGCAATGATGTGCTTCAGAGAGTGCTTTGATCCATGTCTCTGCCCCTGGCTTTATCTGTTGTGAAAGGTGCAGAAGAGTTTAGGAGCAAACTGCCCCAGCAGGTGAAGAGCAGTGGTAACCCTTAGCGTCTCATTATGTGGATGTGGCTCTGCTCCACTAAGCCAACCTGCTGTAAAATGCCAGAGTCAGGACACAGCCCTGGGAACAAGCCAAAAGAGTATCAGAGTCTCTATTGTCCACCTGTCATCGGCGCCACCATCTCACTCAGTGCAGGCAGGAGTGACCTATGTTGCACCAGCTTGTTTCTTCCAGCCCTAGTCTGGTCCTTAAGGATTTTACCTTCTCTTCCCCCCACCATGAAGCTTTATTTTGAGATTGGAAACCTCAAAGACATTCCTGCGCTGCCCTGCTGGCAGCAGTGCTCCCTTGCTCATCAGCTGGCATCCCCTGCCTGCTATTATCTCCATTATGAAATCATGGAAGGGATTATGTGGCATCAAATAATCTTGGGTGAGTTTTGATCTCATTTATACCTCAGTGAATCAGAAGGGGGGGGGGGGGGTTGGTTGTGGGTTTTTTTGTGGTTGGTCTTGGAAAAGGGCAGATGAATTTGAGCTTCCTCGAGTTTTCAGGAGGAAAGTTAGGAGTTTCATGTTAGAGTAGAGGGAGTGGGAAAACAACTGAGAAGAATGGGAAAGCATTTTAAGAACAGGACATTTCTCTTCCCCATAAAGTCCCCTGTTCAGCAGCCCATCCTTTAAGGGTGATGTTGTACATTTCTGGTTCCATGCTCTGGCTCAGGTCAGTAACAAATGGCACCAGCTGCATAAAGTTGCAGTCACAGAAAACAAGAGTCCCAATTCCTGTTTCCTTCCTTAGAATCATAGAATCAATAAGGTTGGAAGAGACCTCAGAGATCATCAAGTCCAACCTATCACATAACACCTCATGACTAACTAAATCATGGCTTCAAGTGCCATATCCAATCCCTTTTTGAACACCTCCAGGGATGGTGACTCCACCACCTCCCTGGGCAGCACATTCCAATGGTCAATCTCTCATAGAACTGTCAGGTTGGAAGGGACCTCAAGGATCAGCCAGTTCCAACCCTCCCGCCATGGGCAGGGACGCTCTCCACTAGATCAAGTTGCCCAGAGCCCCATCCAGCCTGGCCTGGCTTCCACCACCTCTTTGGACAACCTGTTCCAGTGTCTCACTACCCTCATGGTGAAGAACTTCCTAACATCTAATCTAAATCTACCTCCAGCTTGGATCCATTCCCCCTAGTCTTATCACTACCCATGGTATGGAATATCCCTTTGGTCAGCTGAGGTCAGCTGTCCAACTGTGTCCCCTCCCAGCTTCTTGTGCACCCCCAGCCTGCTTGCTGGTGGGATGAGAAGCAGAGAAGTCCTCGAGTCTGTATAAGCACTGCTCACCAGTAACTAGAACATCCTTGTGTTATCACCACTGTCTCCAGCACAAATCCAACAGAGAGCCCCATACCAAGTACTGTGGAGAAAATGAATTCTACCCCAGTCAAAGGCAGCACATGGGGCCATACACTATCACAGTATATCACAGGTGGAAGGGACCTCAAGAGATCATTGGGTCCACCCCCCCTGCCGAAGCAGGACACATACTGCAGCTCACTGATTACACAAATAGTTCTTTGCTTTTCCAGACAGCCAGTACTGGCCCCTGGAGGTGCTGTGCAGCTGTATAACCTCTGCAAGCTCTCACAGTCCTTCAGAGACTCCTGATTTTTTTTTCCCCACTGCCCCTCCTGACTCAGTTCTTTTTAACAATATTTACAGCATTTAATAACTCCAAACTGCCTTGATAAAGCACTGTGTGCCTGGATGTGGCTAAGCTGACTCTCTCTGTTAGTCTGGGTGGATTATCCTCTTTCCAGAGGCAGTGGAGAGATCATGCTTCAGTGCACAATGTATCCCATCTTTTGAAATTCATGAAAAGGTTTTTATTTACCTGCTGGGTTTCATTTCTCTAGGCCAGGTGCTGTCAAAAACTGAAAGCTGCTGGCCCTTACATCCTCTCTATGGGAAAAACAAAAAACCCCCAACAACAAAAAAACACTGGAGGGAATTCACCCAGCAGGTGTAGGCAACACGTGGATCGCAACGTTTGCACCTCACCATGCATCTAGATGTGCAGGCAGTTGGTTTGCTCTCTGCAGCCAAACACTCTGACCCTATCGAAGAGGCAGAGCTGAGGTGCTGAAAGCCAGCAGCAGCTTCCTGCTGAGCCAGGACTCAGGAAGAGATGAATTCACAGGCATGCATGTGGCTGAGGATCCTTTTCCAGCTGCTGCAACTCTTCTCTGTTTTGCTTCGTACTGCTACCTGAAAGCATTCAGTTAATAAGGATCAGGTTCCCAAACCCATAAGCTTGTTTTACCAGTCATTCATTTTTAATACTGTATTGAATTGGAGACTTCTTTTTATTAATCTTCCCACTTTTTAGCCCTAAAAACTCTTCTTCATAGATATCTTTTCCCCTTTGAAGATGAAGGACTATACCTTACTGAAAAAGAAAAGAAGAAAACTAATAAAATATGACTCACAATCAAAGGACTCCAGAGGCAGAGGCTTTATAGACCTCATTCAACCTTTCAAGCCCTGTGTTGAGACTGCAAGAGTCAGGAGGACTGTCTGCAGCCCTGAATCAGTGATGAAACCCTGTGTGTCAATTTTCAGTGAGGCAAATCCCTGAGTGACATTGCAGGTGGTTTATGTAAAGCTCTTTGTCTCAGTTCTTCCTGCTGTGAACTGGGGCCAGCACCGGTAGCAGACATGGAGGGGCTGAATCAGGAGGGACAGTCTGTTTGTGTACATTATTGTAAGTCCATTAGGACATCTCCTGCAGTTGCTGTGACACCACTTTAGGCACAAATCCCACTTAGAGTGAGGCAAATGAAACAGCAGCCTGTGAGATCCAAACAGAATCACAGAATCACCAAGGTTGGGAGAGACCTCAAAGCTCATCAAGTCCAACCTCTCACCACAGACCTCATGACTAGACCATGGCACCAAGTGCCATGTCCAATCCCCTCTTAAACACCTCCAGGGATGGTGACTCTACTACCTCCCTGGGCAGCCCAATCCAACGGCTAATGACTCTCTCAGTGAAGAACTTTCTCCTCACCTCCAGCCTAAACTTCCCCTGGCACAGCTTGAGACTGTGTCCTCTCGTTCTGGTGCTGGTTGCCTGGGAGAAGAGACCAACCTCCACCTGGCTACAACCTCCCTTCAGGTAGTTGTAGAGAGCAATGAGGTCTCCCCTGAGCCTCCTCTTCTCCAGGCTAAGCAACCCCACAGCCTCTCCACATAGGGTTGTGCACGAGGCCTCTCCCCAGCCTCATTGCCCTTCTCTGGACATGTTCAAGAGTCTCCACGTCCTCTTCAATTGAGGGGCCCAGAACTGGACAAAGGACTCAAGGTGTGGCCTAACCAGTGCTGAGTACAGGGGCACAAAGACTTCCCTGCTCCTGCTGGCCACGCTATTCTTGCTGCATGCCAGGAGTTTCCATCTTGAAGAGGCCTCTAAAATCACCGTGCTCACAGAGAGAGTGGCTGCAGCTTTCCACTGAGCTCAGCCCGAGTCGCTCTCTCTCTTGCTGCCAAGTCATTCTCCCTTTAATTAATGTTTCATCCTGTTGATGCAACTTGTCCACTTATTTCCCCAGTTGTTTGCAGTGAGGATTTCCCAAATTGTTTCCTCGGGGCACTTGCAAAATCAAGATCTCACTTCTGAGGAGATCCTCGCTGCTCAATTAGTGAAATTTCTTGCTGAAAAATGTATGCACTTTTAATTAGAAAAAAAATCCAGAATTACCCAGAAAAACCAGCCTGGGGGGGGGGGGGGCTGCAACTGAGAGGAATATTTTGGTTAAAAATGAAGGGGGGGGAAAAGAAAAGCCCCAAACCTGAAGTGGATTTGCACTTACAGCACTGTTAAGGCCAGAAACAATTCGAAACCATTCCTCTGTGCCTGATAATGGGATGGGATGGGATGGGATGGGATGGGATGGGATGGGATGGGATGGGATGGGATGGGATGGGATGGGATGGAATAGAATAGAATAGAATTGAATTGAATAGAATTGAATTGAATTGAATTGAATAGAATTGAATTGACCAGGTTGGAAAAGGCCTCAGAGATCACTGAGTCCAACCTATCACCCAACACCATCTAATCAACTAAACCATGGCACCAAACACCCCATCCAGTCTCTTCCTAAATACCTCCAGTGATGGTGACTCCACCACCTCCCTGGGCAGCACATTCCAATGGCCAATCTCTCTTTCTATGAAGAACTCCTTCCTAACATCCAGCCTAAATCTCCCCTGGCACAGCTTGAGACTGTGTCCTCTTGTTCTGGTGCTGGTTGCCTGGGAGAAGAGACCAATCCCCACCTGGTTACAACCTCCCTTCAGGTAGTTGTAGAGAGCAAGAAGGTCTCCCCTGAGCCTCCTCTTCTCCAGGCTAAGCAACCCCAGCTCCCTCAGCCTCTCCTCATAGGGCTGTGCTCCAGACCCCTCACCAGTTTTGTTGCAAGAGCCTGGGACTGAGCTGTGTCACCTCATAGAAAATGCCAGAAGCTAAAAGCACAGAAGGTAGTTGCTGCAGGATGGTTCTTCCCTGCAGGATGGATCCTCCCTAATTGAGTTGCAGCAGAGGGCACAACATCTTCTTTCTCAGCCTGGGGAAGGCTGAGTTTGAGAAAGGATAATTCCTTGGGCAGACCAGCAGACAGCCATGGTATTACCACTGTTTGCTCTGCATTAAACTGGAGCATAGAGCTGCAGTGGTTCAGATCCTGCAGTTTACAGGAAATTAATTCTGAGCTGAAGTGGATGACTCTGATACTACCCAGAGGGAATTATTTCTGCTTTCCTCATAAAGACCAGAGCTTTATCCCAGGTTAATCTACGTCTTGGGAAAGGCACTCCTGCATGTCTGTGCTTCATAAAACCCAAGTGAGGACTACCTGGTGCTGGGGGTTTGCAAAGGGGTGAGTAAATACACCAATGCCTGTGCAAGGAGCTTGACACAAATGCAACAAGATGTACTTCAAGGGTTGCTTGCACAACGTTTTGGCAGAAGAATGTTGAAGTTTGGGTATGGAAATGTGGGACAGCTGCAGTCTGTCTCTTACTTGTACTGAGCCCCCTCTGCTGCCCTGCTGCAGTGACCCCCATGCTACCAGGCAGTCCTGCTGAGCAAGGGTTGTTTTGAGGTGTACTTGTACCAGAGGAGCAGGCTGCAGGGGGTGTGTGTGTTATGGTGAGGAATGATACGTCCCTAGCCTGGTCTCTCTGTATGTACAGGGTTGGAGAGAAGCTTCCAATAGTGTGGTGGGACACAGCAGCCCAGCTGTGAGGGCAGGCCGGGTGGGGATTCCAAGCCTGGGGCAGCAATGGACAGCAGGGCAATCTAGCAAGAAACGGAGTCCCCAGGGGCAGAACTGCTATGGGATTTGAAGGGATGTCAAGCTGAGGATGTGTGGGGGTATCCTAGCTTCATCTGTGCTGTGTTGAGGCATGGCAGCTTCCTGGCCAAGCCAGATACACAGTGTGGTGCTGAGCATGAGACAGGTGCATGGTTGTCCTTTTTGCACACACCAGATTGCTTCACAGTTCACACAACAGACTGATGGTGCCTCCCACCCTCTCAGCTGTCATGTAAGAGGCTGGCGGGGCCCAGCTTGGTCCCCATAATCCATCTTGTGACCTTGTTTCTGTCTTTACTGTCACCTTTTTCCTGAATGAGCCTGCTGGCCTCAGTAGGGTTACTGGTGGGAAGAAACGCACACAGCAGAATTAGGGCTAGCAGGAGACCAACTTGGGTTGGTTGTATGAATACATTAACTTTCTTCCCACCACATCCTGGGGAAGCTGACACTGGTAATTGCAGTGCTGGTGTTAGCTAGGAGCTCAGCCAAGCCCACCACTTTGTTCCACAAAGACCTCTGGCAGGTAGGGGAGTTGTAGGCAAGCACTCTGACTCAATGGCTTTAGATGTGAAACAGCAGCAACGTCCAGGGACACCAAGCAGCACCATGCACAGTGTCAAGGAGACGGAATCCCACATTAGGAGTAGGCACTGTGCAAAGTATTCCTTGGTGGGCCTGACTCAGAGGCAAGAAATTCTGATTTGGAGAGCTTCCCAGGGAGAAAACCTTTTGGTAATGTTTGCTTTACTAAGCAGCTGGAAAAGGAGGTAATGAAGATGGTGAAAAAGGGAGGACTAGAGGCTGTTGAGAGATGGTCAATAAGGAGGCATGGGAAGCAGGGGATTCCTTCTGCATGGCTGTTCCCTGTGGAGTTACTAGAGGGGCTTTTGTACTCAGCTTTTGTACTCTGAGTAACAGTATCACAGTATCACAGTATAACCAAGGTTGGAAGAGACCCCAAGGATCATCAAGTCCAACCTGTCCCAACAGACCTCACAACTAGACCATGGCACCAAGTGCCACGTCCAATCTCCCCTTGAACACCTCCAGGGACGGCGACTCCACCACCTCCCTGGGCAGCCCACTCCAATGACGAATGACTCGCTCAGTGAAGAACTTCCTCCTCACCTCGAGTCTAAACCTCCCCTGGCACAGCTTGAGACTGTGTCCCCTTGTTCTGGTGCTGGTTGCCTGGGAGAAGAGACCAACCCCCTCCTGTCTACAACCACCTTTCAGGTAGTTGTAGAGGGCAATGAGGTCACCTCTGATCCTTCTCTTCTCCAGGCTAAACAATCCCAGCTCCCTCAGCCTCTCCTCATAGGGCTTGTGCTCAAGGCCTCTCACCAGCCTTGTTGCCCTTTTCTGGACACGTTCAACATTAATGCTCTCCAGTGGCTATAGGTGTTGAGATAGACAAAAAGCTCACTCAATGAGGATGACCACCTGCTAACTCAAAACCCTTCCCTGAGAGGAAAATGATACTTTATTGTCATACCTCTTCCCTCCCCCACAGATATTTCCAATCCTGAGGACCACTCACCCTTTACCTGGAGGTACAAGGCTGGCCACTGTGCAGCTTGGTAGCCCTGCACTTTAATTAATGAGAAAACATATGATGAGTTACATCCTTCTGCTGCTGGCTGCTTGGAAGCAGGGTTGGTACTCCAAGTATTTTTGGAAAGAAGAGTTTCATATTGCTGTAGGATAAAAGTTCATGAGAAGGTGGTGAAGAAATAACAGCAGTAGAAGCTTGAATGTGAGCCAAGTGGGAGAGGGGTACAGCATGAATCTCATTCCTTCTCCTGTCCTCCTTGCTGAAGATCAGAGAAAACAAGTGATGAGAAATGGAAAGAGAATCGTTGGGATGGGAAGTGAAGGCTGAGTGAGAGCACTGATTGGCAGGTCCTTTCTTGATGGGTTTATTACAAGAAATAATGTAAGTACAGGGCAGACCATGCCCAGAGAGCAGGGCAAAGGAGGTGCTGGTGCTGTCCCTGAGTCACCTGCAACGCCACATCTCCTGACTTTGTGGCGTGAGATGCAGGATTTTGTACACAGAGGAAATGATGGCTGACGAGAGTTTGTAGGGAAGCCCTCCTGTTTTCTTTTCTCTGCCAACCTCTCCCTTGAAATGTAAATAAATAGGGTTGGAGACACACATAATGAGGCCCAAGGGTAAGGGACTAAAACTCCAACATCATGTTCTCTTTGGCTGAATTTCTGAGAAGCAAGAAACAAACAAACAAACAAAAAAAGTAAATATATATAGCCAGGAAAAGAAACCAGACCTCGAGCTCAGCACACAGGAATTCTCAGAGCTGCTGTAGAGAAGCAGTGGGATACAAACTAATGAATAAACAAACACAAACAGTGGGGCACACTTCCTACCAAGCCCCCTTTCACCTCTGTTTTGAGAGCAGATTGCTGCCAACCCCTGAGCAAAGCCTGGTTTGAAACTTTGTGCCATAAACAACAGTGAACTCCATGGTCAGTGGCCAGCAACATTTCAGCAGTCATTGCAAAGCCTTTCTGAGCTTCATTTCTTCCCAGCCAGTTGCTGGCCCAACATTCAGCAGGACATTGCATTTTAGTTACAGGCTACAACTGCCCATGCTAAGCCAGCCAGTGGGATGGTTCCTCTCCTGATGTCCCTGTATCTAAAGCAGCACCTGATTTCACATGCTAGGAGACAAGTGATGCATCTCTCTGCAGCTCTGTGTGCTGGAGTGGGGTTACAGTTCTGAGGGTGCATTTGCTAGCAGCAGCAGGATGGCTGCTGTCACCAGTGGGGAGTTGGAACTAACTGCTCAGGAAAAGGATCAAAGTGAAATCTTTTTACCTTGTGTTTCCTCACAAAGATTGTTTCTCTACACTTGGTACCACTTCTCTCTAGAGCATTGCTTTTGATGTTGCATGCAGCATCATACTAATGGGAGTGTAGATGGGCTTTCCTGCTAGTCAAGCTTGCAATCTAATAAGGTGTATTTCAAGGTATATAAAAAGGCTGTCTCCTCCCTTTAAATACCCATCTGCATTTCTGCTGGAGTCACCGCTGCTCCCAGGCCTCCTGGGCTGAGCAGTCTTGCAGGGACCATCCTGGTTCCCTGCAGATGTTCTGATCAGACAAGCACAAACCAATAGACACCTGAGTTCCATCACTTTGCTGCAGTGCAGTTTGCTCCACAGCATAGTGCTGCTGCCTCTGCCCAGGAAGCAGGCAGGGAACCACTTAGCTAAGTCAGTTCCAGCTCTGCTCTGCCCTCCTCCTCTGCTTGACACTCTGCTCCAAGGCACAGGAATCCTACCTGACCACGCTCAATTAGTGATGGCTTTTGGGCATGGAGCAGCTGACATCAAGGGGAGCATTGTTGTGAATCAGTGTGGCAGTACAGAAGCCCCTGCTTGTTAGGAAGACAGAAACCTGCAACAGTCCATGCTTTACAAAAGGCAAACCCGCAGGAGCTCTTCACACGTTTCAGGTGACTGCAATGCTGCTGTGGTGGGGGCGGAGGGGCTGTGTCACTGCACTTGCAAGAGGATCACAAAGTGAAGATCAGGTCTTGGAAGGTGTTACCCACTGATTCTGAGTGTTTGCTCCCTGTTTGTTCAGTTTGATCAACAAAGTACCTGAGCATCTACTCAGCTTTTACTTACAGAGAACAGAAGGTATTGCTGCTGTCTGCATCAGCCCTTGCAATGAGAGCACAGGGTCATGCTGGGAGCAAGCCACTAGACATCATCTCCAGTGTGGGGGAATCTTGGGTGTCTCTAAATGCACAGAGCATGTCCAAGGGTGCCTGGGGCTGTCCTGTGCTACCCCATGCCCCTGGACATGCTGTCTACACACAGGTACCACAAAGGAAGAGCAGACAGAATATGGTGCACACCCACTCAACTCTCACTCATATTCAGGATGGATTTTGCTGCATTGCTGGGCAGGGTTAGGATTGTGTCTGTATTTGTGCACAGGCAGGGGGCTGAAGGGCAATGAGTTTCAGTGAGACTTGAAGAGAGAAAAATAGGAAATCCACACAGAGGCAGGCATTCAGGGGAGATTTTTGCAGTCAGGAAAGTGTGAGTGTAGCCCCACAGACTCCCTTTGCATCTCCTCCAGCAGTGTGGGTGCCTCTGCTCCTGCGTGCCTTAAATTCATTGTCTTCTGGTTAGACACTGAAAATAGGTAGGTAGTCTTCAGAGCAATGAAATGTGTCTTTACCCCTTGTGCAGGAGCAGAGAACCTAGGTGGAGTTTGGCAATTACTTAGTTTCATACTTTCACCACCAAAACCACATGGATTGAATATGGCTGCAAGACAAGAGCGGTTATATCCCTCAGTGCCTTGGCCCATTCTGCTCATTTAGAGATCAAAGTTATTAAGCAGTCTTTTGTGATGCTGCTGGAGTGGCAAGTACTCATAAGCAGCAAAACTCACACTGAATTCAGAGCTGAGGAGAACAGATGTGACTTTCCACATAGCCTTCTGGATCCTTTTAAGAGAGCAGTATAAATGAGGTTATTAATTATATCAACAAGGCGAGTAACACCAGGTATTTTCCCTGGTGTTTCATGGCTTGCAGAGCTAGAACAAATCCGTCGTGCCAGCAGTCTCCAGTGGATTTCAATACAAGCTTGGAAGCCAGGAGCACCTGGGTCTTTCATCAGCTTTGATACAGACTCATTGTGTGACATCCAAAAAGCCCCTTGAAGTTTGTTTTGGGGCGGTACTGAGAAATCGCTGCTGCTCAGCACATCTGAAACTAGCCCAGCCTGGCCCTACGGAACACTCAGCCAAAAGCTCCTTTGAGCTCACCGAATAAAAGGCATGTGATGAATGCAAAGTTTGTTACACACCTACTGTGCAATGTCATGTGGACTTGTGACATAGTAAACACTGCAGATATTCCAAAGACACAAAATCTGATCTGTAGTAAGCACATTCCGAAGCTCCTCACTGAAAAAAGGAGGAGTTGGTGCATCTGCTTGCTCTGGTAGTGTAGTAATCAGGAATTATGCATTTCACATATTGAATACAAAATAACTTCTCAGAGGGAACCTGAGGCTCTCAGAATTTTCTCTAAATTGTAGTAATGTTGTGGTATGTGAAAGACAGACACTCATTGGGATGGGTAAAAGAAGCTGAAAATAACGTGAAAGTTGTAGCCTCCAAAATTTAGACATCTATCTGGAAGAGTAATCTCTCAACCTACATTCCAGCAGTTCATCTAGCTGCTTAATTCTCTCCACCAGATCTTGTAGTGCCCAGGTGGCTAAGAAGGCCAATGGCATCCTGGCCTGCATCAAGAATAGTGTGGCCAGCAGGAATAGGGAAGTCATTGTACCCATGTACTCAGCACTGGTTAGGCTACACCTTGAGTCCTGTGTCCAGTTCTGGGCCCCTCAATTTAAGAAGGACATTGAGACACTTGAACGTGTCCAGAGAAGGGCAACGAGGCTGGGGAGAGGCCTCGAGCACAGACCGGTGAGGAGAGGCTGAGGGAGCTGGGGTTGTGTTAGCCTGGAGAAGGGAGGCTCAGGGGAGACCACATTGCTGTCTACAACTACCTGAAGAGGGGTTGTAGCCAGGAGGGAGTTGGTCTCTACTCCCAGGCAACCAGCACCAGAACGAGAGGACACAGTCCCAAGCTGCGCCAGGGGAAGTTTAGGCTGGAGATGAGGAGAAAGTTCTTCATGGAGAGAGTCGTTCTCTATTGGATTGGGCTGCCCAGGGAGGTGGTGGAGTCACCGTCCCTGGAGGGGTTCAAGAGGGGATTGGATGTGGCACTTGGTGCCATGGTCTAGTCATGGGGTCTGTGGTGAGAGGTTGGACTTGCTGATCTTTGAGGTCTCTTCCAACCCTGGTGATACTGTGCTACTGTGAATTACTCTAAGCCTCTGGTGGTGGTGGTGTTCTTCTGCAGATTTTGGTTGCGTTTTGGCCCTTGAAGGTATTTGTAGATTGCTGCCACATTCCTCCACTGAATACCTGCCAGACCCATCGGTCCCAGACCTTTCTGTTTCCAACACAGCAGATGCACTTGAAGTTACGAAGCCCAGAGTAAGCGAAACTAAAGTGTTTAATCTATTATTAATCAGTCGCTTGCAAAAATGATAGGGCTCTGGGGGACCTCAGCAAGGCATCAATATTTATGACCTCATTAGCAAATGCCACTTTTTTTTTAAAGAAAATTATTTATTTCTTTGGAAAAGAGACAACAGAATTCTGAAGGATGTTTATGTTTTGAGTCGTTCCATAAAGAGGCAACGTCATGTTCTCGGGACAGGACGAGTCAGAACAAGGTATTTAAGATTTGTCATGAAGTATTGAGACTTCCACCACCCTTCTATGAGATTTAACAGATCCAAGTGCAGGGCTCTGCACATTGGCCACAGCAACCCCATGCAGTGCTACAGGCTGGGGTCAGAGTGGCTGGAGAGCAGCCAGGTAGAGAGGGACCTGGGGGTACTGGTTGATGGGAGGCTGAACATGAGCCTGCAGTGTGCCCAGGTGGCCAGAGGGCCAATGGCATCCTGGCCTGCATCAGGAACAGTGTGGCCAGCAGGAGCTGGGAGGTCATTCTGCCCCTGTATGCTGCACTGGTTAGGCCACTCCTTCAGTACTGTGTCCAGTTCTGCTTCTGTTCTCTTGGTCTTGAGTTCGAGTTTTCAGCTTCTCTAGAAGCAATTAATAGAATAGAATAGAATAGAATAGAATAGAATAGAATAGAATAGAATAGAATAGAATAGAATAGAAGTAGAATAGAACAGAATAGAATAGAATAGAATTAGAATAGAATAGAATAGAATAGAAAGAATAGAATAGAGTAGAGTAGAGTAGAATAGAATAGAATAGAATAGAATAGAATAGAATAGAATAGAATAGAATAGAATAGAATAGAATAGAATAGAATAGACCAGGTTGGAAGAGACCTTCAAGATCATTGTGTCCAACCCATCATCCAACACCATCTAATCAACTAAACCATGGCACTAAGCACCCCATCAACTCTCCTCCTAAACCCAAGCTGAGATCAGAGAGCCCAAATCACTCTGAGCTACCATCTAGGGAAGTTTTAAAAATGAAAGGCTAAAATCTCCCTAATTCCATTTGCCAAGATAAATGATAAAAATTCTGTGAAAGAGAAGCAATGAAATATGATTTCAGTTCCAAATGAGCTCCACTCATTACAGGCAATTTTTTCTGGATTAAGTGAGACTAAATTTATATTAGATATTAGGAACAAATTATTCACTGAAAAGGTTGTAAAGCCCTGGAACAGACTGCCCTGGGTTGTGATTCACTCAGCATTCCTGGAGGTATTTAAAGAGATGTGTAGATGTAGTGCTTAGGGACTTGGTTTAATGGTGGACTTGGCAGTATTAGGTCGACAGTTGGACTTGATGATCTTAAAGGTCTTTTCCAACCTAAATGTCTATGATTCTATAAACAACTCATCCTGCAGTGCCTGTGCTTCATGGTGTTTTTCTTGCCTGGGTTTGTTCCTTGGCATTTTCTGCACCCACCCTAGTACTGCTGATATTAATACAACTGTTAGCCCTGATCCACAACCTTCTTAGCTTGATTATTTTTTACCTTAGAATAGAGTAGAATAGAATAGAATAGAATAGAATAGAATAGAATAGAATAGAATAGAATAGAATAGAATAGAATAGAATAGAATTAACCATTGGTTGGAAGAGACCTTTGAGATCATCCAGTCCAACCTATCATCCAACACTATCTAATCAACTAAACCATGGCACCAAGCACCCCATCAAGTCTCCTCCTAAACACCTCCTGTGATGGTGACTCCACCACCTCCCTGGGCAGCACATTCCAATGGCCAATCTCTCTTTCTATGAAGAACTCCTTCCTAACATCCAGCCTAAACCTCCCCTGGCACAGAATGCACTCATGAGCTGCTTTGTTTTTTTCACAGGTTGTGTTCTATCCTTGGGGTTGTTTAAACTACTTTTCTTCTTCATATTTTTATGAAACATTTGTATTTTTAATGGCTATTTTTTGTATCCCCTCCAGTCCTCTGTGCAGTTTCTGAATTTCTGCTAAAGATCTCATTCCTGGGGTAGAAGAATAATCTCTCCCTTTTCAAGATCACTTCAATGCCACCCTCACTGATGCAACCCCTTGGTTGAACATTATTCTTTTCTGTATCATGCAGGAGATGTTGAGGAAGAGAGCACTGGAGCAGAGACACTAATCCAAGGGGGGATGAGAGGATCAACTAAATAAATCAGAGAAACAGTTTGAACAGTTCATAATCCCAGGGCTCTGAATCTACACCTCCAGTGGAAAAATAAAGGTTCAAATGTGATTTCTTTTTGTCAGGGCTGAGCCCTACAGGGTGCATATTTGCCCAGTGCTGGACTGGCTGCAAATAACTAAGCTGTACTTCGATAAAGCCAGGCCTGGAGCAGGAGCTGAAGGGGTCTGTGCTTCCTGTGGTAGAGCTTGACCTAAAAGCCCATGTGCTGTGTGTTTTGGAAGCAGCAGCTGTGGCATTGATGAATCTTTTTTTCACTTCTTTAATTTGAAAGTGCTCTTGACCTGCCTTATTTTCCCCCACTCTTTTGTGTGTCTGTGTGTGTCTGTGTGTGTCTCTGTGTGTGTCTGTGTGTGTCTGTGTCTCTGTGTGTGTGTGTGTTCACTTTTGGTCCCAGAGTTCAGTGCTCACTGCATTGTAGCCAATGCCACCACACCACTTCTCCCTCAACACTGGTTTGTGGAGATTTTTTCCCCCCACTGCTGCATCCCAGCACTTTGAAAAACCTTGTAGTCCATGAAAGGAGCAAAATAAGGGGGAGGATATTTCAAAGGAAAGAAACAAAGACCAACCCCTAGCTAATGTGGAGTTGCCTTCAGGTTGTCTATGTCATATCTCATCCACTTGATTTGGTCACTGATCTACGTTCTTTCATGCCTCAGCACAGGCTTTCCTGAGTAGGAAAGTAAGGTGTATTGCACATTCATTCATCTTCTAGTAAATGCTCAAAGAGGAAGCTCACCAGCTTGGGCCTGAGTCCAGCAGCACAGGGACCAGCAAAGGATTTCCCCCCATGTAATTTGATGGTAGAAAGTCTTGTGGCATCTCCAAATGGTTTTACAGGTTCTGGCAGTTTTTCAAGAGCTCCCAGTACCAGATATTTCCCTTCTTGAGTCTTTTTGTCCCAGCAGCTCAAAACTTTGTTCTCCCTGTACACAAGGACTATGTCCCAGAGTTTAGTGCTCAGTGCATCAAAGCCATCATAGAATCGTAGAATCTCTGAGGGAGGTTTAGAATGTATCTGGAGGGGTTTAGACTGGGTGTTAAGAAGAAATTCTTCATAGAGAGAGTGATTGGCCATTGGAATGGGCTGCCCAGGGTGGTGGTGGAGTCACAATCACTGGAGACATTTAGCAGGAGACTTGATGGGATGCTTGGTGCCATGGTTTAGTTGATTAGATGGTGTTGGATGATGGGGTGGATGCGATGATCTTGCAGGTCTCTTCCAACCTGGTCTGTTCTATTCTATTCTATTCTATTCTATTCTATTCTATTCTATTCTATTCTATTCTATTCTAATCAATATGATTGGAAAAGATCTCAATGATTATCAAGTCCAACCTGCCACCCAAGACCTCATGACTACTAAACCGTGGCACCAAGTGCCACGTCCAATCCCCACATCACTTCTCCCTCAACACTGGTTTGGTGGGATTTCTCCCCCTGTTTCTGCACCCCCAGATCATTGTAGATAGATAGAGATTTCTGCCTAGAGGTGGTCAAAACCTTGCAGAAAAGTGTTCTCATTCAGAATAAGTCCTTGCTGTAAAAGATTTCCCCCCCTGTAAGGAAATAGTAGTTTCATAAATGTTTACTCTCATTTTGCCATTACAAATCTGAACTAAAAGGTAAACGTGGAGATTTTCTATGTATGCTCACACTTTTTTGCCAGTTTGCCACTTACCTCCCACCTACCAGTTGGAAAACAGGAAAAAGAAAAGAAAAAAAAGAAAAAAGAATGAAACCAGCATCTGATGCCAATCTCCACTTATTTCATATTTCTCTGGTTTTGCATCTTCTCTCTGCAGAGAGAATAGGATAGGATAGGATAGGATAGGATAGGATAGGATAGGATAGGATAGGATAGGATAGGATAGGATAGGATAGGGTAGGGTAGGGTAGGGTAGGATAGGGTAGGGTAGGGTAGGATAGGGTAGGATTGAAGTGAATTGAATTGAATTGAATTGAATTGAATTGAATTGAATTGAACTGAACTGACCAGGTTGGAAAAGACCTTTGCGATCATCAAGTCCAACCCCTCACCCAACACCATCTAATCAACTAAACCATGGCACCAAGTGCCTCAGCCAGACTATTCCTAAACACTTTCAGTGATGGTGACTCCACCACCTCCCTGGGCAGCACATTCCAATGGCCAATCACCCTTTCTATGAAGAACTTCTTCCTAACATCCAGCCTGAACCTCCCCTGGTGCAGCTTGAGACTGTGTCCTCTTGTTCTGGTGCTGGTTGCCTGGGAGAAGAGACCGACCCCCACCTGGCTACAACCTTCATACATCTCTATGACTAAAGAAATGAAACTGACCAAAAGGAAATGGAAGGCTACTTGAGACAGCACAAACCAAAATGTTCTTGTTTGAGTCTGATATTTCTATCAGGGGAAAAAAAGAAGAACAAAAAAGCTCTTCATGAGGTCTGTGGTGACAGGTTGGACTTGATGAGCTTTGAGGTCTTTTCCATCCTTATTGATTCTATGAGTCTGTGATTCTTTTTCTTGGTATGACTTCTTTAGAGTAGGAAGTAAGCTGGTAGCTCTATTTGCCAAGTTTTCCTTCTGTGAGCCCTTCTGAGTTTTGTTGTCTCAACAAGTTAAGTGAAATTCCTAAATGAACAGTTGCCAAAGTTTGAAGCTGGGGTTGGTGGCATCTTCTCATCCTCACTTCCTGCTTTCCTCTTTGCTCCATCAGCTTCTAGGGGAACCACTGAAATTGCTCCTTGTATCTCAGCCAAGCACATCTTTCATGCATCTCCAGCTTTCTCCTACCCCTGCAGCCCTCTCTGCCCAGTGGGCACTTGGTTGCCCTCCCACTGCACAGTAATAAACAGCACCTCCACTTTAATAAATTCCCTTCCCTGTTTACCAAGACCTCAAGGTTTTTAAAAGACATTGGCTTCAGTGTAAGATGAGTTTTTCTGGGTCCCACAGGACAGTGCTCTCCATTTGATTATGGGAGGTGTATAGAAACTTTCAAACGCCTCACTTTCCTCTAGCCCTTTCAAAAGAGATTGTTTCATCTTCATGCAAATGGTAAGGACCTTTGTTATCTGCTGCTTCTCTCACTGCTCAGCCAACATAACATCCCCTTCATCTGCCTTACCCCAGGTATAGGGAAGGAGAGCGTCAGGCACACTTGCTCCTGGGAGGATAAAGCCTCATGCAGCAGCGCTTGCAGGCCACTAAATATTCATTTCCCTGTGTTTTTTTGTGCCCAAGTTACAGCCATGTAATTCCTATCAGACATGTCAGGTGTTTGGTGTCTCTGGAGACAGCCAGAGTGGAGCAGTGGAGGCGGGAGATTCTGGGAATGTAAATGTGTGCTGAGGAAATGTGAGAGTGGTTTCTGCATGGCACAGCGATCAAAATAGATCCCTGGGTGCTGCGCCTGCACCTCCCGCACCGAGCAGGGAGCTCTCGGCTCCCCCTCCTCTCCTGCAGTGGCATGGATGTTACAGCCACAAAGGCAAGGGCCAGGGTAGTTTTATTGCAATGCCTGTGAGCATGTCAACAAAAGAAACTGTGGAGGTGGATGGGTAGAGTGAGGTCACTGCATGAGGCCCACCTCTCTGGGGTGCAACGGCAAGGAAAGAGTCCGTTTCCTTACCTTGCTGTTGCAGGTGGGAAGACAAAGCTGAGGAAGAGAAAGTGCTGGAGCACTACTGAGCTCAGCTGCTAGAAACAGTGTGCTGGTGTGAGGGTGTGCAGCTGTGAGCTCAAACTGCACAGAGGGCATGGCAAGGCAGCCTAGGGTCACCGACACTAGGTTCAACTCTAAGACTGAAATGATTCTGCAGATGAAACCGGCTCTGGTTTTGCTACAGTGGTCCCTTTGGAAGGAGATATCCAAGCTGCTCTCCTCCTGCAGTTACAAACCTTTCTGTGATTTTCAGCTGGTATTTATTCATGACTAGTTTATTCCCTCTTGCTCTCATGCCAATGTTGTCCTTTAGCATCAATAGCTCTTCTCTAGTGTTTGTCCCTCTGATGCTTTTATAGACAACAACCTATTTCCTCTCAGCCTTTGCTTCCCTGCACTAAACATGTCAGATCTTTTAAATCCCTCCTCATGAGACAAGCTCTCCATTTTCCAGAACCCAGATATCCAACATCTTACCTCCAGCTATCTCATCTGCGTTGGTTTATCTCACTTTAAAAACATGCTGGGTTTACTGCTGACAGGTTCCCATTACATGTGTCAGACCTAGGGGAAAACATGCTTCAGGAAGAGGGATAAGTGTGTGTGTGTGTGTGTGTGTGTGTGTGTGTGTGTGTGTGTGTGTGTGTGACATGCAGAAGCTGCTGTGTGTGAGACACAACAGAGAGCCACAAGGATGATTAGTGGACTTGAGCATCTCCCCTATGAAGAGAGGCTGAGATCCCTGGGGCTCTTCAGTCTTGAGAAGACTGAGAGGGGATCTGATCAATGTGTATAAATATCTGAGGGGTGGGTGTCAAGTGGAGGGGGCCAAGCTCTTTTCAGTGGTGCACAGTAATAAGACAAGGAACAGCAGGTGCAAGCTTGAACATAGAAGATTTCACCTCAGCATGAGGAGAAACTTCTCTACAGTGAGGGTGACAGAGCGCTGGAACAGGCTGCCCAGGGAGGTTGTGGAGTCTCCTTCTCTGGAGGCTTTCCAAACCTACCTGGATGCCTTCCTGTGCAGACTACCCTAAGTGACCCTGCTTTGGCAGGGGGTTTGGACTCAATGATCTCTTGAGATCCCTTCCAACCCCTAACATACTGTGACACTGTGAGTTGCCCTGTGCGTGTGAGGCACGCTGAGGGATGCCGCATGCGGCTGTGCACGCGTGTGGAAGGATGCTGCCAGTGGGATTGTGTGTGTGAGACTCTGAAAAGGATTACTCAGTGTGTGAGGGGGTGTTGTAAGGAGGATTTGGAGGTGCGTGACACTGAGAAGGATTAGTCTCTGGGTAAAAAAGTGTGTGTGTGTCTGTAGAGGAGAGGGAAGATAAGCAGGTGGCTGCGCGTGGCACACGGGAGAGATTAGCCCAAGCATCTGTGAGCAGGGTGATAAGGAGGGTTGTGTGTGAGGACACCACTGCAAAAAGCCAGGATTTAGCTAATGGAAGGATTAGTGTGTGTGTGTTTGTCTGTGTGCATGTGCGGCTGGCTGGCTGAGAGACCTGCGGCTGTTTAGCCTGGAGGAGAGAAGGCTGAGAGGGAATCTTATTAATATTAATAAATATCTGAAGGGTGTGTGTCTAAGAAGAAGGGGCCAGTCTGTTTTCATTGGTGCCCTGATGAGGGGCAATGGGTACAAACTGGAACACAGGAAGCTCCACCTCGACATCAGGAAAAACTTTCCTGTGCGTGTGACTGAGCGCTGGAGCAGGCTGTCCAGGGAGCCTCTGAAGTCTCTTTCTCTGGAGACTTTCGAAAGCCACCTGGACACATTCCTGTGTGGCCTGTCCTAGGTGATCCTGCTTTGGCAGGGTGGTTGCACTAGATGATCTCCAGAGGTCATTTCCAGCCCCTACCATCACGTGATTCCACGTGTGTATGCACGCACCCAGGTGGGTTGCGCTAAGGAGGATCCTGGAGATGTGTGGCAGAAGGGATTTGGACACACTGGGCTGTGGCACGGGGACACATGGAGGGCTCCTGCACCTGCAGGGATTGGGTCACAGAGAAAGCCATCCCTGCACTGTGGGTAGGAAGGACCCCAGGGCACGCTGAACCTGGTGCTGGGGTGTGCACAGGGCAGGTGGCAGCTGAAGCTGTAGTGCAATGAGAACCATGGCTGTACCTGCTGGAGCGAGCTCACAGGTGGCAGCAGGAAAGAGAGGGCTGATGGCTCAGAAGCATTGCAGCACAGGGGTAATATCGCCCTGTGAGCAGAGAAAGGACAGAGGGCCTGTGCTATGCTGAGCAGAGGTTGTCCAAGTGTGGGGTAAATGCTATTCATGGTTTTTCTTAGCAGACAGGGCTCTGAGAGCAGCAAAGCATCCCATCCGTGGCTGAGCATGAACATTGGCAACATTTCCACTGACCTCTTACTCTCCACCTCTCACCTCAGATTTATTTCTGCTGCTCTAGCAGGCTGCCCTTGCACACCTCTTCTAGGTGAAAAGGATACTGGCAGCAGTCTTTGAGCACTTTATGATCCAGAGCAGGGGAAGAGGCTTAATTATATGCTGAATGTTTTTTAACATTCTGACTTAACAGTTAAATTTTTTCACCCTTCTACTTTTCCAGGGGAAAATCAGAGTATTTTGCCAAAATCAGCAACTTCCTCCTTTTGATCCAACCTCAGTTTTCATTTGGAGGGGGGGGGGGGGGGGAAAGAAAGCACACATGGAAAAATTTCAGCTAGATTTATTGTCTGTCTGTATTGGAACGGTTCCATTGGCATTAGTTTCATCTCAGAGGTACTAAAAGTAAAGCCTACTGAACCTTTTATGATTAAATGAGCAAAAATAGCTTGGGTGCCTAGGGTACCTTTTCCTCAAAAAGAGTTGATCCTTTGCTTATCCAGTAGACCATTTGAATGTTTGCTTTCTGTTTAATGGGAGACCATCAAAGGCCTGGCCACTTGCTTTATAGCTTCCAATAATGTGTTTAGTTTTTTAAGGAAGAAGGCTATAAGCCAAGTAGCTGCTATTTGAGATTCTCCTTGGTGCTAGGTTCTGCACAAATAGAAGGTCTCATGGCTTCCAAACAGCTTCCAAACAGAAATGGAAGGGTTTTTACTAGCACTGAAGAAATTGTTCTCTAGAAGCATGATCTTAATATGTAGATATTGTCCATAAAATGGGGTGCTTGTACCTTTCTTAAAGATACCCTGTTTTCCATCAAGAGGCATTCCACTGTGATGCAGGAATAGGACAACCTCTGTGGCACAGGTGGTCAGCTTCCCCTACCACATCTTCAATTACTTGAGACCCACAGTCCGTATTGCACCCACCTGGCAGAGCAAAAAGGAATAATGACTCCCTCTTGCTTTGTTAAGGACTTGGCATAGGATGAACTTGCATTGAGGCCCACAGAGGTTCTGATCCAGGCCATCCATGCCCTGCAGGGAGGGATATTCTTGGTCCAGAAACCACTGCCTGGCAGCAGCTCTGCTCAAGAGCCACCAGCTTGGCACCCAGCTCTTTGCTGTGCTGGTAGTCATGCATGCCATCATTCTTAGAGAGACCTTCTGTCTTTTAAAATTGCCCAGAAAGAGCCAAATGAAGCATTTGAGGGGCCATGGTTTTGTTCTAGGAAGGTCTCCAGTCTGTCAGGCAAGAGGTCATCTTGTGGTTCTCCCTTTGAAAAACCTTTGGCCCAGCATGCATCAGCAGGAGGGATGGGATTGAGCTGCAAAAGGGATTGCAATGGGTTGAGTGCTAAAGCCTGTACATGAGCTTCTTTTCCAAAGTGCCCACTCAACAGCTGGTCACAGGTGAGGTGCCAAGTCTGTGTGTGCTTGGAGAGGAGCATCACACCCTTTGCAGTGCTGATTTGTCCTGCTGTCACTGTGTTCCTTCCCCCAAAAGGACGAGTGAGAAGAGCAAACAGGGGCAGGGAGTGCCCCATGGAGCTGTCAGCATCCACTGGGGAAATGCATTTCACTGATGAGTGGAAAAAACATTGCAGTGGGCCTGTTCTTCACGTTGTCAAACAAAGAGGAGTTGGTGTGAGGGCACTCGGGTCCCACTCCAAAATTGCTTTGTGGCCTCACACAAGTGGCTGCCTCGATCTATTCGAGCGTGAAATGAGGTTAAAAATTTAAGGCATAGACAGCTAGGCTGCAGCCAGTGAGGTCTGAAGAAGAAGAATACTTCTTAGCTAAGATGAGGCAGCATTAAAGAAGGCCAGAATGTTGTTGTCTTTGTCCATTCAGAGAGAGGAGAAACAGAGTGACCCAGAAGTTGAAAGTACATTTTTGTCCCCCACCTTCTAGAAAGAGGCATTTCTGAATGCCCCTGCACTCAGCTCCCCCTGCACTCAGCCCCCCCTTCACTCATCCCCTTCACTCTTCCATTCTTTTTCTTGTCTCTCTTTTAAAGCCCCCAGCTGCTTTTGAAATGAAATTGGCTGTTCCCTCACCAGTGAACCTCAAGATTGCATGTCCCCTGCTCCCCTTCTCCCTTACAGCTTTCACATCTCCTCGGGTTTCCATTATTTCCCATACATTTTCTTTGAAGGATTTGCCAATAAGAATGTCAGGAGAAGTCTCTTAAGGGTCTTTCACCACAAATTCCTTTTTGGTTTCATGCCTGAGGACTCTTCTGAGGAGAACCTCAGTGACCTCTGCTCAAGCAGACGTGAGGCACGTACGCTCCACAAGCAAGCCACAGCTGAGTGCACACACAAATCAGGTCCTGAATCCCTGCAGCCTCGTTCAGGAAACTTCTTGTGTTTCCCCAGCTGACCAAACTAGATGATACTTAGACCCAGACAGAAAGTGAATGATTTTCTTATTGCTCCAGTCCTTCCATGGGAGATTTGACGATGAAGTTCACAGGATGATGCAGGTGGATTATAAGCCACACATTTACAGATGTGCCATCAGGTCGATGCAAAGTGCCCAGGCACAGAGGACCTCTGTCAACCAGACCTGCCCCACGTGGCATCCCAGTTCTTCCATTGCCTCACAGGCAGCATCAGGAAAGCATCAGACCCTAAGAATGCACTGATAAAAGCTGCTGCAGGAGACATCCTTGCAGCATACATGAGTTAGGGTCCCAGTTGTGAAAGGTTGCATGCACCATATGGCCTCCTTATGAGCCTAGATCCCAAATCCCCTTCAGATCAGTCCAACATCTTTTCTTTAAAGAGAAGTGGTAGTCAGCTAAGACATTTAAGCATGTTTTGGAAATGCTACCAAGATTCCCAGCTGACACCACTCTACTGTCAGGACTGCCAGTGCAGAGGAAGGATCACAACAAATGCTTAAAACCTATGACTGCAGATGTTCACTGCCATGTCAAATACAGGCAGCCAAAAAGACTTTCTCTCACAAAGAAATCAGCCTTTTCTCCAATGAGAGGGTCAGGAACTGAAAGTGGAGGCTGCACACACCTGTCTGCCACATTCAGCACCTAAAGAAGAAAAACACAGCCCTCACTGGTAGGACAGTCCCAAGAGGGTAAATGCCAGGCTTTTCCATTGCACCCCTGCCTTCTTGTGCACACCAAGAGGTAGAGGAATCTGCTCCAAGGATATTTATTTTTGCCTTGTTCCTTCCAGACCAAGTCTTTATTGTGCTATTGCTAACCGGTGCCAGCAGCTTCTGCCCTGCCAGCCTTCTCTTGGAGATGACAGCTTCCCTTGCCTCTCCCCATGGAGGCTTCTGGTGCCTTAATTAGGCTAATTATACCTTTAGCCACTCATGTTCCTCCTTTGTATGGACAGTTAAAGTCCATTACACAGTGTAGTTTCCACAGATTTCCATGTGGGAAGCAAACCTATCACCTGCTACGTGATGTTTGCCATGACTGTGGTTTTGCTCAATATTCGTTAAATCCATGCAGTTTTTCCACTCCTTGAAGAGGCAGAGCTCCTTGTGCCCCTCTGTTCAAGGTCTGCCTGAACCCAGGGTGGTCAGTGACTCTGAATTCATGCACATATATCTTTCATCAGAAGCATCCCTCGTCAACAGAAAGCCTGAGCAGCATCTAGTGAAGAGTAAGAGTCACTCTTTTGATGCTTTTGAAAAGCAGTACAAATTAGCATCCTCCAGTCCACTGCTGCTTTTCTGTCTAAATAATGTTTTATAGGTGAAGTGTCTGCTGAGAAGCAGTGGGGTTTTCTCAGCAGCTGCCTAAATCATGATAGAGTGTTTGGTTTACATTGAGTAACTGCATGGGACAGAAGCCACCTCTGTATGTGCAGTGTCACTGCTCCTGGATGATGAATGACCCCAAGTTTCTAACAGCTTCCCTCCCAGACTCTGCCTGGCCTCCCCACACTGCATTTATGCAGAGTGGTTCACATGGCCTCTTTTGCTCCTTGCAACTCACTAGAGAATCTCTTTCTTCAGGAGGCTTAAAAATTCGCCCAGAATGGAAATCAGTGGGGCAGGTGCTTGCATGTAACTAGGCATGTCAGGAACATCTCAGTGTCTTCCTACTGTTGAGGATGTTCTCACATTCTTCTTCTCCCATTTTTCCAGCCTGTTTTCTCAGTCCTGTGAGCAGCACAGCCTGTTCAGGATAACTGAAGTGCTGCTGATATCTTGCAGATAGACAGAGAGGGACCTGGGGGTACTGGTCGATGGTAGGCTGAACATGAGCCTGCAGTGTGCCCAGGTGGCCAAGAGGGCCAGTGGAAGGTGTCCAGAGAAGGGCAACAAAGTTGGGAAGGGATTTGGAACACAGCCCTAAGAAGAGAGGATGAGGGAGCTGGAGTTGCTTAGCCTGGAGAAGAGGAGGCTCAGGGGAGACCTTCTTGCTCTCTACAACTACCTGAAGGGAGGTTGTAGACAGGCAGGAGATGGTGTCTTCTCCCAGGCAAGCAGCACCAGAACAAGAGGACACAGTCTCAAGCTGTGCCAGGGAAGGTTCAGGCTGGATGTTAGGAAGAAATTCTACACAGAGAGAGTGATTGCCCATTGGAATGGGCTGCCCAGGGAGGTGGTGGAGTCGCTGTCATTAGAGGTGTTTAGGAGGAGACTTGATGGGGTGCTTGGTGCCATGGTTTAGTTGATTAGGTGGTGTTTTATGATGGGTTGGATGCAATGATCTTGAAGGTCTCTTCCAACCTGGTCTATTCTATTCCATTCCATTCTATTCTATTCTATTCTATTCTATTCTATTCTATTCTATTCTATTCTATTCTATTCTATTCCATTCCATTCCATTCCATTCCATTCCATTCCATTCCATTCCATTCCATTCTAAAGAGTTCTTCACTGGCCTCTATACAGAGAAGATGACTTCCTATTTTTCATTAGCAGAAATCTTTTCTGTGAAAGAAAAGATTGCATTCTGCATGTGAAAGGTTCAGGAGAAACCCTTCCCCCAACGTTGTCACTCTAGCAAACATTATAAGAATGATTTATGAGGATTTGTTGTCACCTGTCACTAACATAAATGGGAATTGATTGACCAAGGGTCATTTAAGCAAAAGATGCATCCAAGGTGGTTTTATATAGTTGGTGATAGGCTTTGGATCTTCTCTTGCCTGTTGGTCCTATCTTCAGTCATTGTGAGATTCATTTCCACATGGGATCAGGTAGTTGTGGGAGGTTCAGGAGCAGCCCAGAGCTGTGAAAGTCCCCTCTGGTAAAATGGCACAGATTCTACCCAAGAGTTTTTTAGGGAAGTTTTGAACTCCACTTTATTTCCAGTGGAAGTCTTGCCGTGCAGCCAGCTCCCGGGTTGGTTCTTGATGTTTTGGGTCACATCCACACAGGAGCTCTGCTTCTACCCACAGATTATAGGATCAATGGGCAGAGAATGGCATCTCTCAGCTCCTCATCTCCACCGCTTGCAAGTGCCTTCACCTCCCACAAGAGGGAAACTGTCCTCTACAGCTGCTTGCAGCCATGGCTTGACAAGCATCACCTCTCCACAGAAGCTCCATCTGGACACAATAGATAGATGCACTTCATGCAAACTGTTTGTTCCACCACCCACAGCGAGTGATTTGCACAGAAGTTTCACCAGGGACCATAAAACTGCAAACCATAGGTCCAGATCTCACCATCTGTCACAGTTCTGCCTTCCTGCTCCCCAGACAACACAGTCTCCCACTGAGTTTAAAAGATCCCCAGCCCAAACTTTCTTGCTTGGGATTAAAAACAAACAAACAAACCAACAAAACCCAACAACAACAACAACAAAAAACCACCAACCCTGGTGCTCAGAGGCACTGCAGAAATGGGGAGGGGGAAAAAAATACGTGGTAACTATTAGCACTTATTGCCCTCACAATGCAGACAGGATTAAGGCTGTTCTAATGACAGGGAAGAAATGGTAATATCCCCCTTGACATTAAGTAGGCCTGAAGAAAGCTATGAGCACAATGGAATGGAACATTAACGTGCAAAGGGAAAATAAAAACCCTGCAAGAAATGACTGCAGCAAAGAACCACCAAGGGAGGCACTTGAGCTCACAAAAGGCAGCGCTCTCACATGTCAAAGGACCTTGTCATTCTGCACCTAACTCAGCCTTCACTGAGGTGTTAAATGGGGTTTCAAAGCCATTCCTGCTTTCACAGACCTTAGGTGAATCATAGAATTGTCAGGGTTGGAAGGGACCTCAAGGATCAGCCAGTTCCTACCACTCTGCCATGGGCAGGGACACCTCACACTACAGCAGGTTGCTCACAGCCACATCCAGCCTGGCCTCAAAAACCTCCAGGGATGAGGCTTCCACCACCTCCTTGGGCAACTTGTTCCAGCATCTCACCACCCTCATGGGGAACAACTTCTTCCTAACATCCAATCTGACTCTACTCGGTTCTATTTTTGTTCCATTCCCCCTAGTCCTATCCTTTCCTGAGACCCTAAAAAGTCTCTCCCCAGCTTTCTTGTAGCCCCCTGCAGATACTGGAAGGCCACAATTAGGTCTCCTTGGAGCCTTCTCTCCTCCAGACTGGATAGCCCCAGCTCCCTCACTCTGTCCCCCATGCAACCAGGCAGCACAAAAGGGCTGTGCTCTAGAGGCTTAATCCTTGCAGGCCAAGTGTAGTTTGCTTTTTGGAAGACTCTGATGGCCCCAGTGATTGCAGAAGAGGTGGCACTGCTGGAGCAGTGGTGGCTCATGGGGGGTTTGGAGCACATGGGGGGTTTGGAGCACATGGGGGGTTTGGAGCACTTCCCTTGCTAGCTCAGGAGATACCTGCAACGTAGCCTGGAAAATTTACCGAGAAGAGGAAAGTTTGTAAATGTGTCAGCTGGTGAGTTTAGGTATTGCTTCCCTGCTTCAGGCCCCCAAGGCCAAGATGTTCTGTCCTGTATGTGAGAGGTTTTGTTTGTAGAAGAATGCTTTTGTCCTGGGGAAGTGCAAGTGATTCTTCCTTTGCCCAGACCAGTGAGAGCCTTTCCGTGGAGAGATGAGCTTGGTGGTGCTTTCCCCACACAATGCACTTCGTGCTCTTTGTCTGCTGCCTTTTCTTTTTAAATGAGCAGGGAACCAACATAAAAAAGGCCAACAATAGCTTACCAGGGTAGGGAAACATCCTCTGTGCCCTCTGATAGCCTGCATCAGCCAGACTTCCTTCTAGACCAGGAGATATTTTAAGGTAGAGCACCTCACCACCACTGGCTCTCCATTTAGGTACTTCCCCTTCCTTTGTTACTTTCCATGGTAAGCCAGCCATATCATTTCTCTTCTCTCTACTGGCAACTTAATTCTCTGCTCTGAGGAGGCTATTCAGTGGCTTTCCTTATTGCTATTTAATATGTATACATTGCAGTACCACACAGAGGGCTCGTAGCATTGTGCCAGGCATCCCACAAACACATGCAGGGTGACAGCTGTGTCTGCAGTGGGTACCCATGTGTGGGGGATAGCAGGATAAGAGGAACTTGGAGCCAGTTAGAATTAATAATAGTGCCCACATCCTGTGTGGGTGTCTGGGCTATGGCATATCCCAGTGTTTCTTTGAGGGCAACACCTCCCTGGGGTGTTAAAAGGGAGGTCATTTAAGGTTTTTTTTTTTCCTTGTCAGCTGAAAAAAAAAACAAAGTCACTAGCAGGAAAGGCAGCCAGTGTTGAAGGAAATAAAAAATTCTTCATTTGTATCCACAGCAGGGATTAAAAGCTGGGCACACCAGGACCGTGCTCAACCTGACTTTTCAGAGTTGAACACCGTCTTTGCCTGGCTGCAGCTGACTGTGTAAGCTGAAAAGCGTTCAGGGGGCTGAGACCCGAGACAAAGAAACTCAGTGCTGTCATATTTATGCCTGAGCATTAATGCCTGCCCAGGGAGGGCTTGGAGCCATGGCTAAATCCTTGCAGAGGGTGTGCTCACACGTGTGTGTGTTTTGCCAGGTTCTTTGGATGCTTTGAGTAGAAAGAAGTGGAGTGTTCATAAATGAAGTTGTTCGTTTCCAGTCTGCTGTGAAGAAAGGCTTAGAATCAGTGGTGCTAGGCCAGTGGCAGGCAAGGATAAGGTTTAATGCACTGTAGCACAAAACAATTAAAAGCTGGAAACTCAGAAGGGGGAGGGGGGGAGTGAAAAATACAGAGGCAGGAAGAAAGGAGGAGAGCTTGTAGGTGCTCACCTCTGACTGCATGGGAGGAGCAGGCTCAGGGCACAAGCCCACATCCCTGCTGACCTGAGAGCGTTGGTGCAGCTGTCCAGGTGCTGTGAGGCACGCTGCTGTGTGTGGCTTGCTGCTTTCAAGCATGCAGGTGCTTTTCAGCACATGCCAAGTATTCAACTAGTGAAAGCTCAGTGTCTGGGAAGGGAAATGTTTAAAGATACCACGAGAAGCAGAAAAGGGAGCTTTGTATACAGGTCAGACCTCGGCACTTCCAAGCGTTGGCTGAGGTCCCAAAGCAAGGTGCAAAACATACCATGTGTAGACTCAGGGCTAGAGGAGGTTTGCTGAATCACTCGGGCCCCTGCTGTCACTGATCACCAGATGAGACCTTCCTACTCAGATCTGCTTCCCAAGTACAGCTGTTCTGACTGCCCATCTCACTGATAAATGCCTCTGTGTGACAATAGCCACGTTGCAGGTTAGTCTGTTCTTCAGTTGCCTGTTACATCACAAAGTTTGGTCCTGATGTTGTACTTTACAGTGTGGAATTCAGTAATCCTGTAGATTACAAATAGCCAAAGACTCCCAAGGCAGGATTGTGATGGAAAATGAAAAGATCTTGAGCTGGTAGGGCAGGGAACAAGGCTGATACAGAGCTGCAGCTGAAAACAGTCTTAATTGGTACCTTCCTGACAAAACTGGAAAGCAGATATGTATCATAAGTGGACTCCATACCTGGAACAGACTTCAGGGAAGCAGGAAATAATGCTGAAAACCTTCAGGGGTAAAAAAAACCAGCACCACAGTTGAGAAAATGTACCAAAGTGATGTTTCCTCAACTGGGGGCAAAACCACAAAGCACAGCCTAGACAAAAATTGACTGTCTAGGCACATTTTATGAATCAGAAGGACAGGGCGGGGAGGAAATTGTAATTATAGGGATGAAGATTAGGAAAGGAGTTGCTGAGGTAGATATCAACAGCCTCCTTCCTTAATGGAGGTAGCATTAACGTTGGGATAATCTCTCCAGAGAAAGTCCATAGTGTGCTCTTTCCATTGCAGCCTGCAAGCAGTTTCGAGACAGGCACTTACAAAATCCTCATCAGAACCTGAGGCTTGCACTGCAAACAGTCACAGGCTTTAATCTGTGTGAGCAGATACAATGTAGCAGGGAAAAGAATAGAAGCTGTTGGTCTCTTCTCCCAGGCGACAGGCACCAGAACAAGAGGACACAGTCTCAAGCTGCACCAGGGGAAGTTTAGGCTGGAGGTGAGGAGAAAGTTCTTCACTGAGAGAGTCATTAGCCATTGGAATGTGCTGCCCAGGGAGGTGGTGGAGTCACCATCACTGGAGGTGTTCAAAAGGGGATTGGACGTGGCACTTGGTGCCATGGTTTAGTCATGAGGTCTGTGGTGAGAGGTTGGACTTGATGATCTTTGAGGTCTCTTCCAACCTTGGTGATTCTGTGATTCTGTGTGAAAGACAAAATGCATTTCATCTGCTGTGAGTGCTTTGTGTGACACATTCTCTTTCTGCTGCTGCTGATCCTCTCCCCTCCCAACCCTCCCTCCCCTCTTTTTTACTCTGTTTTAATAATTCAGTTCTTACAGGCCAGAATTAAATGTTGTGCTGAATCTAAAGCAGTGTGCTACGTAGGCTGTGGGTTTGGTGCTTTGTTCTTTCCCTCTGTTGTTGTTCATGCTCCCCAGCAGAAAGCTACACCGGGATGCTTGGCACTGTTTGCAGAAGGACCAATCTAACACAAAAGGCCATCTACTAAAGCAGCAAAAGCAAAATTGGTTCAAGCCTCATCCCTTGCCTCTTTTTGTAATATCCCTGTCCCTTTCTCATTTGTAGTGATCTTGCTTTAATATTTATGACCCCGCTTCAGACATGGAGAGTTCAATGAGGACACATTTTTGGGCTTCTATTTCATTGTAGGAAGTTAGATGAGAAGAGCAAGAGCTGGAAGATCAATCTTTAGCTAGGGCCCCTGCGTGGCATCACCCTCTCCTTTTAGAGGAGCTGCAGGGTATCTTGAGATGAGAGTTGTGAGCGGGAGATGGGAGAGCTTCCCTTTGACAGAGAGGTGAAAGTCAACTTCCCATGGCCCTGTATGCCACCACCACGAGTATAATTCAGACATTATAGGCTGACAGAAAGCCCATGCTGTTAGTTTTTGTTGAGCAAAGCACCATCCTGGCCAGTATCAGGAACAGTGTGGCCAGCAGGAGCAGGGAAGACATTCTGCCCCTGTGCTCAGCACTGGCTGGGCCACACCTTGAGTCCTGTGTCCAGTTCTGGGTTCCTCAGTTTAGGAAAGATGTTGATTGCTTGGATGTGTCCAGAGAAGGGCAAAAAGCTGGGGAGGGGTTTGGAGCACAGTCCTGTGAGGAGAGGCTGAGGGGAGCTGGGGCTGCTTAGCCTGGAGAAGAGGAGGCTCAGGGGAGACCTCATTGCTGTCTACAACTCCCTGAAGGGAGGTTGTAGCCAGGTGGGGGTTGGTCTCTCCTCCCAGGCAACCTGTGACAGAACGAGAGGACACAGTCTCAAGCTGTGCTAGGGGCGGTTTAGGCTGGGTGTTAGGAAGAATTCTTCACAGGAAGAGAGATTGGCCATTGGAATGTGCTGCCCAGGGAGGTGGTGGAGTCACCATCCCTGGAGGTGCTTAAGAGGAGCCTGGCTGAGGCACTTGGTGCCATGGTTGAGTTGATCAGATGGTGCTGGGTGATAGGTTGGACTCGATGATCTCGAAGGTCTTTTCCAACCTGGTTAATTCTGTATTCTGTATTCTTTCTCAACAGCATGTGGGAAAGAAGCATCCCAAATCCAATGTGATCTCAGGGGACCCATTTGTCAGACAGACAAACTAAGACTTATTTGTCAGGCAAGGCGAACTGCACTAGAAAAATTGACGCTATCACCATAAACAGTTATGAGCAGCTCTTCAGTCATAGATTGTGGTTTAAATGTGAGGGAACGAAAACAAATCTTAATGCAAAAGTCAACACTGCTTCTCAGCTCCCAAGAGACAGTAGTGCAGGACAATGATGGAAGGCAGCACACTTCTGTGTGTTTCATATGTTTGAAAGAGCAGCATCTATTTATGTGTGTGTGTGTGATATCACACCAGCCTGCTTCGCAGTTGATCAGATCTATGGGACGTATCTCCTGCCAGCTAAATACATGCATGGAGCACTGAGGGAGTGTAGAATCTGTTTGGCTTTCCTCTGGTAGAAAAAAAGTCTGTGGGAACATGCTGTCGTTGGGATGTGCTGAAGAGATGCGCTCTGGCACCTACGCCACACTGGAGAGCTGTGAGGACAAACAGTTGGGAGGAAAGCTGAACTGATCCTAATTGAAGCAGACACTGGTGCTCTTTCATTGAAATTCCACCAGCTTCACCAACCCCATGTCAGGTTCTCCATCACCAGGTGAGGATTGCCTCCAGGCAGGGCATGCTAAAAATGCATCACACACGCTCGTCCCCCCCGCTCCTCTTCCCCACATGTGCACATACAGACTCCAAGTGAGCAAAGAAAATTGTGTGGGAACCACTCCTTGACACCACTGTTGTCAGTGAGTGGGTTTTGCTGCAAGTGAGATTTTGCTTCTGTGCCCCAGGAGGTTTGGAATGATGAAGGAGGTGCTGCTGCACTGATATTGGGGCTGCAAAGCTCATCTTCAACAGCTTAGAGAGGACAGGAGACTGAGTTGACTATTTTAATGCACCTGAAGCCTGGCCACATTCATCTTGCAGTTGATAAAAGACATTTGTTCATTTGATCTGGATCTGGACATGATGGAATGTGTCCAGAGAAGGGCCACAAGGATGATCAGAGGGCTGGAGCTCCTCCCCTATGAGAAGAGACTGAGAGAGCTGGGACTGTTCAGTCTGGAGAAGAAAGTCTCCAAGGACACTTACTTGTGGCCTTCCAGTATCTTAATGGGGCTACAACAAAGCTGGGGAGGGACCTTTTAGGGTGTCAGGTAATGATAGGACTAAGGGAAATAGAACAAACCTAGAAATGGGTAGACTCAGATTGGATGTTAGGAAGAATTTCTTCCCCATGAGGGTGCTGAGACACTGGCACAGGTTGCCGGGGAGGTGGTGGAAGCCTCATCCCTGGAGGTTTTTAAGGCCAGGCTGGATGTGGCTGTGAGCAACCTGTTCTAGAGTGAGGTGTCCCTGCCCATGGCCAGGGTGGTTGGAACTGACTGATCCTTGAGGTCCCTTCCAACCCTAACAATTCTATGATTTCTAGATTAAGCGCTGCATGTGCTGGATTGTGAGCTTTCAAAGACTTCTTCTAGCCTTGAAGTCTACATTTCCACATTGCACTTTTCTTTCCCTCCCTGCTTGGTCTGTGTGAAATAGTTTGCCCCAAAGCCCTCACAACGTCTTCAGCTCAGCAGTGTAGGGATGGCTTTCCTGGAGATGGTGCAGCGCCTTCCTTCCGAGATGCATCTCAGATATGACGTCCTGACGGGTTGGGAAGGCCTCTGAGATCTGTCAGGGACCATCTGGGGTTTTTATTTCTTTCTGCAACAGAGAACATGAGTCGTTTGTGTGGAACATCTGGGGATATCTCCTTTAATCCGTTTTTTAACTGCTCCTGTGGCTTTGGGTATTAGCACTGTCTCTGATACTTCTCTCACACAGGCATGCAGCAGTTGAGTCTCCCAAGAGTCAACTAAGCCATATTATTGGCTCCCTCCAGGGGTAGCTGGGTGAAACTTAATGGTCTGTGAAATACAAAAAGTCAGTAGAAATGATCTAATGTCCCTTTCTAGTCTTAAACTCAGTGAAATGGTGAAACTTCTGCTTCTAAAGGAAACGGTAGATGAGCAGTTGCCAGGATCTCCTACCAGGCTTCTTCTCCAGCTGGGTCCATGGGGAGCAGTTCCCTTTTTGCAGTCCTTTTCACAGATTCTCAGCAGAACTTTACCATTTTCACTCCTGGAGACCAAATCCTCTTTCCCATCCTTTTGTGAAGTCACAGTATCACAGTATCACAGTATCACAGTATCACTAAGGTTGGAAGAGACCTCGAAGATCATTGAGTCCAACCTGTCACCACAGACCTCGTGACTAGACCATGGCACCAAGTGCCACATCCAATCCGCTCTTGAACACCTCAAGGGATGGTGACTCCACCAGCTCCCTGGGCAGCACATTCCAATGGCAAATGACTCTCTTGGTGAAGAACTTTCTCCTCACCTCCAGCCTAAAGTCCATTTGCCCATTCTCCTCACTCAACAGCTGCTACTGTTTCAGCATCTCTTCATGGTGGCCATTGCAGAAACTTCTTGGTTTCCCTTCTGTTTCTACCAAAATCCAAAGGAGAAATCTGTTACATCTGACATCTGCCTTTCACGTGGATCAGATCAAGCCTCCAGTTCCAAAATACCTCTGCTTCTCCTATGTGCAGAAATTAGTATTGTGCATCCAGTCTCTCTGTCTCTGACTGAGAAGTTTAGCCAGGAAGAGTCTACCAGAATTTTTACCGATTCAGAAGGTCCCTTTTGCTTTCCTCTCCTGCAGAGAAAAATGTGCAATTTAAAATTGTGCTCTGGTAGTTTCTCTTTTTTCTCTGAAGCATTTACAAAGGTGACCAGAACTGCTTCTCTTTAGCTGCTGAGTAGGTGCCTGATCCTGTGTATGCTTTCAAGTAAACCAGTGTTTCCTCTGTCTGATGCTTTACCTTACCAGAGAAGGGCAATAAAGCTGCTGAGGGGTTTGGAGCGCAAGCCCTGTGAGGGGTTGCTTAGCCTGGAGAAGAGGAGGCTCAGGGCAGACATTATTGCTGTCTACAACTACCTGAAGAGAGGTTGTAGCCAGGTGGAAGTTGGCAACCACCAACAGAACAAGAGGACACAGTCTCAAGCTGCACCAGGGGAGGTTTAGGCTGGATGTTAGGAAGAAGTTGTTCATAGAAAGAGAGACTGGCCATTGGAATGGCTGCCCAGGGAGGTGGTGGAGTCACCATCACTGGAGGTGTTTAGGAAGAGATTTGATGAGCTGCTTGATGCCATGTTTTAGTTGACTAGATAGTGTTGGAAGATAGGTTGGACTCGATGATCTCAAAGGTCTCTTCCAACCTGGTTAATTCAATTCTATTCTATTCTATTTTCATTTGAGAAGAGAAACCTGAATTAAATTGCAAGACTACAGATCCTAAAGTTGAGGGTTTTCAAGTATGAGTGAGACACATATGCTTTTCCCTCATCTAAAGTCAAGGATACATCAGCTCCATGATGGTTACCTCTCCACAGAAAGGAGAGGCCTCTTCCTGCTCGTTCTGCCACATCAGGCACTTTTTAAACTAACTTGCAAAACTGTTTTGATTTTTACTGTAAGTTAGAAGTGTTTATGAAACAGTCCAAGGAGCTCTCACTTCACCTGGCTGCAACAGGCACTGTGGAGTTGTGTCCAAAGCGCAGGTGCTTGTCACTGGGTCATCTCTCCAGTGTAAGCAGGTGACAATCAAGTTAATGCCTCTGCTTTTACCTAATTTTGTTTGTGAAATGGCACTAAGGAACCTCAGTGAGAGATCCTGTGCCTGGAGAAAGCAGGTTATGGGGTGCCTGTGGAGCTGGGGTTGCTTAGCCTGGAGAAGAGGAGACTCAGGGGTGACCTTATTGCTCTCTACAACTACCTGAGGGAGATTGTAGACAGGCAGAGGTTGGTCTCTTTTCCCAGGCAGGCAACACCAGAACAAGAGGACACAGTCTCAGGCTGCACCAGGGGAGGTTTAGGCTGGATGTTAGGAGGAAGTTCTATACAGAGAGAGTGATTGCCCATTGGAATGGGCTGCCTGGGGAGGTGGTGGAGTCACCATCATTGGAGGTATTCAGGAGGAGACTTGATGGGGTACTGGATGCCATGATCTAGTTGTTTAGGTGGGTTGGATTGGTTGATAGGTTGGACACGATGATCTTGAAGGTCTCTTCCAACCTGGATTTATTGTATTGTATTGTATTGTATTGTATTGTATTGTATTGTATTGTATTGCCTGGCACAGCACATGCTGGGAATGTCCCAGCCAGAAATTCCAATCTGATTAATTATACAAGACTGATCAGGCTGAATACAGTAGTAGTTGTCATGGCTGTCAGTGGTTGTTAGCTCTATTTTCTGAGGGTTTGTGTAGAGGAAAACTATTCTGTAATGAATTGCAAATTCATTGTAAGTTAATGGCACAATTAAAATCCAGGACAGATGTTCTCTGTCCTTTGTGTAGCCCAGAGGCCAAGAACAGCACATGAAAACTGTCACTAAAGTCTGCATTTACACCCAAGTAAGTAAATGCTCTTCACTCATGCTCACATCCTTGGATATGTAAACCTTGATGATTTGCCCACCTGCAGGAATGAGCTTCAGAGGCTGAACTGTCCAATTTCAACTTCTAGAGCTAATTCCCCGAATGACCACAACTCTCTTCTGTGGTAAGAGCCAGACTGAGGCCATCCAGCTGACAGAGCCTGGCACAAGGCTTGCAAAGCATGATGTTATCACCCTCCAGCTGACCAGAAGAGCTCAGCTCCTTGGGCATTCCATTTTGATAGGATGTTTATCCCTTTTGTGCTTCTTAATCTTTTCAGAAAAGCATCAGCCAGAGGCCAGTGACTGCTGAAGAACTGATAAAATTCCCCCTAGAAATACAAAGAGGGGTTGAAATATTTGCTTTCTCTCACCAAAGTTTACAGTTCTTAATAGTATGTTATTAGGAAGTTGCAGAGCAATCAAATGAGAGCACAGTTGTTAGTAAATTTGCTTACTAAAACAATTAAAGCAAATACAGAGCCATTCCAGCCCTCTCTGAGTTCATTAAATAAAAGGCAAGTAACTTCTTTGTGGTTTTGCTGGGTACATTCACTTGGCCTGTCTGTAATTTCAAGCAGTCCTGGGCTGCAAATAATTTTTACAGTCACCATTTCTTTACACTGTGCCAAGTTCAGCCCCAGACAAGTCGCTGCAGCTCTCACTCTCCTCATTTTTCCAGATTAATTGCTCACTTGCCAGCTGCAGTTAAACCTCAACAGGATTATAACCCTCAGAAAGTTTTTCCTTTCATTCCTTTTCTTTTTCTTTCCTTCCTCCCCTCCCCCCAGCCCCCCTAAATTCTCTGCCTTGTCCATGGCTCCTCTTAGACAGAGAACACAAAGCCTGTTAAGGTTCTTTCCAAACTCACTAATGATCAAGACTGTTCATTCTCCCAGCCATCTTTTGGTGCAATCTGTTTCAGGCTCTGGGATTGATGAGTGTTTCAGAACAGTGTAGGAGGGCTGCTGAGTGTGACTGAGCCACACAGTTAAAGGGGAAAAAAATTAATCTGAAAAAAAATAAAATAAATAATAGATTCATTTTACATAGAAAATAACATTCAAGGAAGCCATGGCTTGCCCAAAACAAAACAAGTGTGCTGGCTGGATTATTGGTTGTGTTGGATTCTTCAGCTGCCTTGAGACTGCCACTTTAATCGTTTGGTGACTCTGAGGCTTGGGTCTCCAGAGATCAGGCTCTGATCCCTCACATATGGTCTGTCTCACTGTTCATTAGCCCCACTGGTCCAGTCACATGGAAATGATGTTCAGGCTGCTTCTATCCATGTCTGCTACTTTTCTTCCTGAGTGTGTCAGTCTCATGATGAGGGCAGTGACTCCAGCTGGTGCAGGCACGATTGCTGATCGTAAAGAGAGAAACTGCTGTGAAAATAGAGAGGAGGCTTTATTGCCACCAAGGTTTGGGCTTCACCAGAAGTCCTTGCACCACAGAAATTAGAATTCCACTAGTGGAGGAGGTACTGAGATATGTGAGATCATGGATGTTGAGCAGTGAGAAGAGGATGAGTGACCTAGGCACAAAACGCCGGGCTGAGATGCCCCAGGCCTGAGCTCAGCTCCAAGAGGAAGGAATAATTCTCAGCAGTGTCATGAGATTCAGTTCTCAGCTCTCAACACTCTGTGCCCTTTCAGAAATCTGACTGCTTTGTTTTGGTGGCGAGATGGGAGCAGGGACTTCCTTTGTGTGGTATGAAGCAGGATTTTGTCCTCTTCCCTCTGGCAGTGGAGAAGTTATGAGCAAGGTAATCTTACCCAGGATGGCTGTAAGCCAGTTGGGAATGACTTCTGGTCCCCAGTGCAGGGACACAGCTTGGATGGAGCCCAGCTGAGGATGCACTAAGCTCATGTTTAGAAGCCTACCTCCAGCCACACATGGTGAATGTTCAGCACTGGCAGCTACCAGCAGAAACCAAGTTAAGGGATTCCCAAGCAGTGCAGAGTGCTTGCCAGGGGACCCCAAAATGTCACATCCAACTTCTCACCTTGCACTCCACTGGGGGAGATGCTGAATGATGTGTGAAGTGTTGAGTCAGGATAAATGTCACAGCTAAAGGTCCTCAGAGTCAGAGTGACAACAGGAGGAGACACTAGTGCTAGGAGTTCTGACACAGGGAAAATGCTGTCGCTGCCACCACCTCCGGCTTGGAGACTTATTGATGGGAACTTGGGATGTGCCATAAACAAGGGTGATATTAAATGAGGCTGACTGTCTTGGGGCCTAAGTTTTATAAGCCAAAGTGTGAATTCTCTCTGCCTTGCTGAGATCCTGAGGCAGTTTTTCAGCAGCTCCCACAATCTCATTAAGTGCTCTCCCGAGAAGGGCTCTGACCTGAGAGAGCCCTCCCTGTGCAGCACAATGCCAGCTGCTGAGATCAGACACAAACATCTGCCAGAGAACCCAGCTAGCACTCTTTATGGAAGCCTCCCAGGCCGCCACCACTACCTCACTGGGCCCACAGCCATTCCCACCATGGCTTTGTGAGGAAACCAGAAACTGCCACGAAGGTGTCCCAAAGTACCAATGCACACCTGGTGTCAGAGGCTCTGACCTCAGTGCCATCAGCTCATGCCCCAGGGCAAACCTCCCTGTAGCTATGCTATGACTGGATTGAACCTAGGTGAACCTTTGCTGAGATGCCCTCTCAGCTTCCAAGATCGAATTCTTGGTTTCCTCCGTAGTCACTGACTGCAAAGGGTTGTACTGTGAGGGAAATGCTTTCCTTCTGCTCCTTGAATGCATCTGGGACTGCAATGGCAAGCTCTAACTGCAGCCTTTCTCCCTCAAAATAAAACAGCTCCAGGGGCCAGGGAGCTGCCATCCCAAGGGAAGAGGGCTTGGTGTTCCCATGCATTTCTGCTGAGAGATTCCTTTGTTCAAATCACATGCTTTGTCCCAGAAGCAGCAAAATCCTCAGCAGAGCCCTGAGGAGGCTGAGTTCACTCTTCTGTGTCCCTTCTGCCTGTCAAAAGCAAAGGAGGTAGGAGGTCTGTGGAGATCAAGGGCAAAGCACCCCATGGCCACAAGTCCTATTCTTCACAGGTAGCATTCACCAACCCAGAGGCCTCAGGGGAAATGCTGTAGTCTAGAAGGCCATCAGCCTGTATCAGGGAAGAGGTTTGTTTGGGGGACTTTGAGAACCTTGCGAGGTGCCCTCACGCCCTCTGTCTCTGCTCCTGCAGTCTGCTCACAGTTCTCCAAGGGGGTCTACGCCATCTTCGGGTTTTATGAGAGGAGGACAGTCAACATGCTCACCTCCTTCTGTGGAGCTCTGCACGTCTGCTTCATAACGCCAAGCTTCCCCGTCGAAACGTCCAACCAGTTTGTTCTCCAGCTTCGCCCGGAGCTCCAGGATGCCCTCATCAGTGTCATCGAGCACTACAGCTGGCAGAAGTTTGTCTACATTTACGATGCTGACCGGGGTAAGTCACAAGCACACGAGAAGGGTCACCAGGCAGTCAAACATCGTGGTTTAGATGAAGTCTTTCGCCTTAAGAACTCGTCTTACTGTGGCTGGCTGCCGGTGGCTGAAAGGTTGGCTAAAGGAAGGTTCATTCCATGCCTTTCTGGAGAAGAGAAGGCTCCAAGGAGACTTTATTGTGGCCTTCCAGTATCTGAAGGGGGCCACAAGAAAGCTGGGGAGGGACTTTTTAGGGTGTCAGGGAGTGATAGGACTGGGGGGAATGGAAAAAACTAGAAATGGGTAGATTGAGATTGGATGTTAGGAAGAAGTTCTTCCCCATGTGGGAGGGTGGTGAGACACTGGCACAGGCTGCCCAGGGAGGTGGTGGAAGCCTCATCCCTGGAGGATTTTAAGACCAGGCTGGATGTGGTTGTGAGCAACTTGATGCAGTGTGAGGTGTCCCTGCCCATGGCAGTGGTGTTGGAACAGAACAAGAGGGCACAGTCTCAGGCTGCTCCAGGGGAAGTTTAGGCTGGAGGTGAGGAGAAAGTTCTTCATGGAGAGAATCATTCTCCATTGGATTGGGCTGCCCAGGGAGGTGGGGGAGTCACCATCCCTGGAGGTGTTCAATAGGGGATTGGATGTGGCACTTGGTGCCATGGTCTAGTCATGGGGTCTGTGGTGACAGGTTGGACTTGATGATCTGAGGTCTCTTCCAACCTTGGTGAGACTGTGATACTGTAACAGGCTGATCCTTGAGGTCCCTTTCAACCCTAACGATTCTAGGATTACTGCAGAAGGTGGGGCATTGATCTAGCTGAAGGTTTTGCCTGACCCAGCACTTCTGTCTTCAGAGTCAGGTCTGAGCCCCACCAACAACTGAAACAATTAATGTGTAATAATAAAAGTGCTGGAGTTTCAAATGGGGCAATTGTTTATGTTGAATAGGTCCCATGCTGAATAGACCTTTCAAACTCAAGGCCACCAAGTCCACATCAATAAAAGTGAGCCAACAGCTCAGATTTTACCTGAGCCCACATCCAGTTGTGATAAGTGTGTGTTCCTGGCCAGTAGCTTGGGAAACTCCTTTTTCCCTGTGTCAGTTGTCTATGTGAAATAGCAAAAGCCTTTGTTGGGTTCTTGGGAGATATTGTCTAACTTTCTAAACCACAAGCAGAAGTTAGTGGGCTCACTGCTCTGTGATCCAGTTTCCCCAGCTCTCAGATGCATTTTAAGCTTCAGTCTTGGAGGCTGAGTGCAGAATGGACTTGTGAAGGACAGCACAGAGGTAAGGGTGATTCGCTGTGCCGTCCTGGAAGCTATCATTAACAGTGACCTGAGGAGACAAAGAGACAATATAAAATCATCCCAGCCTGCTCCCTGTTGTCAGAGGCTTGATGAGTATCCCAAAAGGACTGCAGTAGGCAGGGCTGTCTAGCAGGACTCCAGGACAGTCCTGACTTTGTGTACCTGCTCTGGAAGGCTGTGCATGTAATTTAGGAAAGATCCTTTTAATAATAATGAAGTTTTCTGATGAGTTGCTAAGAGAGACAGGGACACCAAGTATGATTGTGTATTGTGATTGCTGAGGGTGTCCTTAACCCTAAGAGCACACAGCCTAAAGAGATCAAAGGGGAGAAAGAAACTGTAGCCTGGAGAGATCAAATCATTTGGGTAGTGACAGACAAGACAGGGATTAGAGCATTTACCTGAATCCCACAGCAGGGCCTGATCAACAGGACTGGTCAGCTGATTGCAAAGGAAAACTAGGCCTGAAATCATCCTCTTTTTCTGTGCTAGGACAGAAAAAGCAGGAGTCAATAATTCTAGCCTAGCTGTGTTTGGCTAAGGGTTGACCCTATGTGGTAGTTTCCCCTGTGTTGGGGGGAAATCTCAGCCCACCACTCCCTACTAGCTGCTCTCTGTAGTTCTGCTGCACTCTTGCCATACTGCGCCCAGCCTGGCTGGAGGCAGCTCTGCATGCTGGCAGATGACTGGAAAGACGCCGCTGCACAAGCCAAACCTGGTTCTCCCCTTGCTATCCACTTCTCCCTCTCTTCCCTTCACAGGGTTGTCGGTCCTACAGAAGGTGCTGGACACGGCAGCTGAGAAGAACTGGCAGGTGACAGCTGTCAACATCCTGACGACGACGGAAGAGGGCTACCGCGTGCTCTTCCAGGAGCTGCAGAAGAAGAAGGAGAGGCTGGTGGTGGTGGACTGCGAGTCTGAGCGGCTCAACATCATCCTTAACAAGGTTGTGCTGATGTGGGTCCTCCTGGGCAGGGTCTTGGTCTTGCACACAGGATGGGAAGGGCTGCTTCTCCTCAGACACTTGCATTTTATTACAGAAACTCAAATGTATATTCAGTGGTAATATCTTCATATAGTCAGTGGAGTGGCAATACTTTCATTGCCATCTATGACTACCTGAAGGAAGGTTGTAGCCAGCTGGGGGTTGGTCTCTTCTCCCAGGCAACCAGCACCAGAACAAGAGGACACAGTCTCAAGCCGCACAAGGGAAGGTTTAGGCTGGATGTTAGGAAGAAATTAATCACAGAAAGAGAGATTGGCCATTGGAATGTGCTGCCCAGGGAGGTGGTGGAGTCACCATCCCTGGAAGTGTTTAAAAAGACACTGGATGAGGCACTTGGGGCCATGGTTTAGTTGATCAGATGGTGTTGGGTGATAGGTTGGACTCGATGATCTCACAGGTCTCTTCCAACCTGGTTAATTCTGTATTCTGTATTCCTGGAGATGTTTTCCTCCCCATTCTTGTCTGATCTATCTCTTGCTGGATGTGGGGTGTGTGCATTTCAGCAGGATGCTGAGCTTGCAGGTATTTCTCTGTTGTGTTACTGTGGGAAATGTAAAGCTCTCATGTATTCCTGCTGAAGGAGCTTGGCTGCTCCGTGTTCCGCACTGGTTTCACTCCTCTGCTGAGCTCTTTACACACCTTTAGCCCCTAATAAGTTTGCATTGTGCTAATTCCTCCAAGCAGCTTCCACAAGATGTGGTACTTCACATTCTTCTGAGTTTTTCCTCAATTTCCCCACCTCATGTGTTAAGGTAGATTTATGAATTGGTATTACCAGACTCCTGGTCCTCCAGCCTCTACAAGCTGCATCAAATTCTCTCAACCAGTGTCAGCAGGACAGAGATAGAGAAGCTTTATGGTACACGTGTAGTGTTCTCAGAAGCAGTCTCCAGATCAGGCTAGAGCTCACCATCCTCCCAGGGTGCCCAGGCTGTAGCAGGATCTACAGCTAGGCAGACACATTCATTCACAGCCATCTCCTAGCTGCTTTATCAGCTCATGGCCAGCTCATACCAGATGAGGTATGCAATAGAGAACTCAGCAGCTAGGTTTTGTGCTCTGCCTCACTCATCCTCAATCTAGGTAAATCTCCCAGTGAAGCAGCTGCAGATTTTTCCCATTCCCTTTCCTCCCTACCTCTCTTAATGCTCTCCTTAAGTTCTGAATATGGACTTCAGTGTACAGGAGACCAATGAAAGCCCATGGACAAATCTCAGTCCACATTTGCATCCCCTCTTCAACTCCAGCCATGATATTTTTCCTTCTCACACCTGCAGCCGAGGCTTTCTCCAGCTCTGGGACCTCTGTCTCGCACAGCCTGGGAAGGTCCCCCCCAGTGCCAGGGAGCTGGTGTGCTGTGACTCCCACTATCCTGCTTCTCATAACCAGCTCATGCTTACCTCATGCTTCACACGCTGCCTTGTCTCAGCTACCTGTCATCTCCTGTCTCTCACTTCAGCTGCTCGCTGTCTGGGGCAAGCACTGCCATTTCACCAGCTGCACGACTCGGTGAGGAGCACAATCCATCCCTGTTGGAGGTCTCTGTGTGCTACTCTGGTATATATAACAGCAGAAGAAGTAGCAGTTTGTAACCTCAAAGTAAAGGTCAAACTCATGAAGGAGAGACTGGATTATTCTGCAGGGTAAAGTCCTTCTACCTGACCATGGAGTAGCTGCAGTTGAATAGGACCTAGGCAGTGAATTTGGCTTTTCTGCAGACTTTTCCATTAGCTGTATGAGAGTCCTGGGATTAATGAGGTTGGGTTTTTAACCCTGGTTTGTCCACCAGCAAATCAAGTTCTGTAGTCAAATATTATCTACTTTTCTTAATGTGAGCAGGATGAAAAATTCCTTCTTGCCTTCCATCTTCTTCACATAACTGGGGCAAGAGTTAAACTTAGATATAAGTAAAGCTATTAGCAAGGGCAGTGAAAATCGAGTTCTTGTGATTATTTGTTTTGCAATGCTGCATAAAGATTCATTCCCTGGGAAAAGAGGGACAGCATTGCACGCTCCTACATTAAATACAGAACAATTCCATCAGACATCCATGCCTGGGAGGTAACACTCAGGTTAGCAACAGGGTTGTGAATAACTTTTTCAGAGCTGTGTAGTCCATTTTCATCCTTGTTTGCATTCTTGTTCTGAGTCCACGGGGATTCCTGGGAGCAGAGCCGTTATCCTAGCTTAAGCAGGGGATTCCAGGTCTTTCACAACATGCAGACAAGCAGAGGGAGTCCCAGATAGTGTTCAGCTCATTATCACATGGAATTCAAGTGAGATTTAAACTCTAGCTGGTGGCCTGTCTCTCGGCTCACTGCACCAGTAGCCTCTGCATGGATGTCACTGCTCTGTTTGCTGTGTCTCTTGGGGTGTCTGAGGTGTTCAAAGGGCTGCCTCAGCCTCTCAGGGACATTTCAATGCATTTGCCTTCTTCCCGAACAAGCCTGGCTCTGTCTTTGGATGGTTGTGGATTTGAGCTCCCCAGCGAACAGAAAAGCAGGGGATGGCTGCTCAACATCAGACCCTCACACATACACACTGGTGCTTGCACACACTTTTCATCTCTTCTCCTCACTCTGTACAACACAAGTAACCACTTCTGATTCCAGCAAGATGGTCCTCCCATTCTGGAGATCATAGCTCTAAAGGAACCAATGCTCAATGGATTAACATTGGGCATTAACATTGGATTAACATTGTATTGTATTAACATTGGTGGGAAAATGACCTGATTTCTTTCTCAGAGGTCTCTCTGTGTCATGTCTCAAGGGCATGAATTACCTTTGCCAAGGTAACTGTTGTTTATGAGCCAGGCCTTGGTTCGGGGCAGGAGATCCTCAGGGCCACACTGTGTAGCCTTAATGGGATAAGTAAGTGGTGGGTTGTATTCCATCAAAGCCTGGCATTGTTTCTTCCTTGTCTCTCATTAAAATGAATAACTGGAATCTCTCCTTTGCCACTGTTTTGCTCTTGGAGGATTTCTCTCTCATAGATGTCAACCTGGCCCATTAAGAAGTGGGTAATGAAACCTAGGTGGCCCATGTGAGCTATCAGCATGCAGGCCAGCGCAGGCTTTCACCATGTTGAGGCTCAGTGATAAATGCTATTATAACCTCAGCTAGCTGCCTGGGCACATTAAGACTGAGCAAGCATTTTAAAATAAATTAAGATCACAAATAACTGTGTAAAACACAGGAAGCAAGCCTCATAAGTCAGGTGGATGGGCTGCAAGATTAACAGCTCAGGGAAAGCTGGATGGCAGCCCTCTCCGGTTCATCAGCTCTGATACCTCAGAAAATAACAAAGGGAGAGTTTGGGCAGGAAAAGCCAATGCCAGCTACTTTTAACACCACAGAAAAGAGGAACTGGATTGTAATTCTTAGGCATCCCAAAGCCCCAGAGATGCTTTGTCCTTCCACAAGGTCTGGGACTCAGTGCAAAGGTCAGTCTCAGTTGATAAATGGAAGGGTACAAGTTGAGTCTGCTTCTGCCCTTCAGATACAGCAGTGGAGGATACTCAGAAAACTCCCCATAATAACAGTATTTATCTTTACAGCCTTAGGCATACAGAGGTTTGGGTTTGTTTTTTTTCTGAGGGCTCCAGACTGCTCAGCAGAAGCCATGGTGAGGAATCCTGTGCAGAGAACCACTGGGCAGTGAAACTGGCAGAGCTGACATCAGTTGAATAAGAAACTGCTACTAAATGAAGCCTGCATTGGAGTTAATTGCCACCCCCACGTTAATGCTGGGAACCAGATGAGTTTTAATGTGCATACAAGAACACTTCATCAGAGAAAGGCTAAGGCAGATGAACCAGTTGCACAGAGCAAGCATCAGCTCATTTGTACTCCATTTGGAAATGGCTAAATGGCTGCTCATGATAGACTAGGAGTGTTGTCCCACGGGAGGATGGGTCTGTTCGTACCCTCATCTGATGCCTCTCAAACACCTGCTGCCAGCCTGGTATCAAGAGGAGTCCCAGGCAGACCAACCTCTGGTTGAAGCCAGCACAGCAGTCATTTTGCTGTCATTCTGGATGTGAGAACCTTTCTGGCCTCGCTACTGTGTTTGTGCAGATTCTGCCTGAGTGGCGGCAGTGCAGACCATCATTCAGAATCAATTCATACCACAATGCAAATCAGAGGTAGTTTTGCCAGCAAAGAAATCTCATGGAAACAGCACAATTCTCTCAGAAACTGGCAATTACTGTGTTTTTACAGGTTCTGAAGGCACATCAGTTTGGGCTGTTTTTATCATTATCTTCTTCTTTATGTGGATTGCTTCAAATGTAGACAGTGTCTTTCTCAAGTAACATGGCAAGGATTTAACAGTGCTGCTGGAAATCAATGGGGAGGGATTTCAGTGGCAACAGGCAGTCAGAGAGAAAAATGTGATTTTTATCTGTACTCTTTCTCTCTCTATTTTATTCTTCACTTTTTTTTTTAATTATGGGAGAAAAAGATGGTTAGGGACCAGCTGACCAATGAGTCCCTCCCCTGTAATCACAGGCACGCCTGCAACAGCTGCTGCCTTTCTACCTAGGCAAGGGAAACTTTTCCAGCTGACACACGAGCTCAGATGTTACAGATCTATAAGCAATTGTGTTGATGAAAGGGAATCAAAACAACTCTGCAAGCATCAGGGAGAAAGGAGTAAGTGACAAAGACCACATGTTGGGACACCTTGAACCTGAAGGTATAAATAATCTCAATAAATTTGCAAGGGGAATCCTCTGTGGCTTGCCCAGGTGGCTTTGTTCTGAAGATGAGATTTGAAGCTTCCCCTATGCACTAAAGGAGAAAAATTGTCCTCTAGTCTGAGCATCCTGACATCAAACCCAGGCAGGCAAGGACTCCAGGTCAGAGGATGTGCACAATAGCTCTTTAGGCTGGCCTGATGTTTCAGCTGCATTCACAGGATAAAGTGATCCCAGCCCCTCTATTTGTTCCTTCAGTGTCTGAACTATGAATCTTGTTTAACCTTTCAAGCAAACAAACAAACCAAAACCCTGCTTTTCAACCCCTGAGACAAGTTGGTTTAGGTAGCTTATTCTCCCTGCCTGTGGAATCTGCTCAGGGATCTTGTCCTGTCTAATTTCAGGCTTGCTATTCAAATACCATGTGTGACAGCTCTGTCCTTCCCCTAACAAAATTGTCAACTTTTCTTCTACTGTGTCTTCCTGTCCACAACTGATGTGTCTCATGGGGGAAAAGCAGGAGGAGGGGAAGGGCAGATAAATGCAGCACTGCTTCCATAGATGATCTCTGCTAAATATTCTTGGCTTTCATCTTGCAGATCATCAAGCTTGAGAAAAATGGGAACGGGTACCACTACATTCTGGCAAATTTGGTGAGTTGCCCTCGTTGGTGGGGCTTGGTTTTGGGGTTTGGTTGGTTGGGTTGGTGTGGTTTTGCTAGCCCATATTTTGTAAAACACTGAATTGATAGCTACTGAGCTGGACATGGTTTTTCTCATCCACCTTTTGGGTAAAAACAATACCGAAGTCCTTTGTGGTGTTCTGCTTGAGGTGTTTTCTCTTTTGAGACAGCAAGATTATCCATAGAGCATCCCCAAGGTTGCTGAGGTTTTGTGGTGGGTTGGAACTGACTGGCCACCAGCATTGGGCAGTAACAAGGCCACCTTTCTGGAACAGTAGGATTGCTATCCTCTCCCAGAAGGCTGGACAATTTCTCTGCCTAGGGAGTTCTGGGAAGAGGTAAGAGGGACAGGAATAGCTTCAACCCATAGGGCATCTGGAGGTTTTGCACAGCAGAGCTCAAGCCCTCTCCTCCCCAGATGTATCTGTCCATCCCAGGAGATGCACAGCAGAGGATAAGCTGGTGTCACAGGCTGGGGCTGGGGCTGTTCCCCCCAGAACCTACTGTGCCCATGTGGGGTGAGACTGGGTGTAGGGTCTGGAGCCGTTCTTCCCTTCCACAGCTGCATTCACAAAGCAGCACGTCAGCCTTGGGGTAATTAAACTTTAAACTACCAATTAGTCAAGTGGTTGCTGCCATTTCCCTTCTCTCAAGACAACTCTGTAATTTACAAGACAAAAATGGCCACATAATTACCCTGCAATGCCCTGATACCGACCCTGCACTTCTGCACTGGGCGCTACCTTGTAATTACAAAGTTAAAACTGTTGGGTTGTCCAGGGGGAGACACTGACTGCAGAGCACCCAGTAGCTTCAGTGGCCACTTAATGGGGAAAAAATAACTATATATATATGTATATGATTTGCTTTAACCCAGGTCCTAGTCCTTAGATGTATGCAAAAGTCCTTCCCTGAAAGTTAAGCAGGGAAACTCTCTACAGTGGTTGGAGTGCAAGTGTCTGAGATTTTTAATGTACAACAGTGCAGAGGGCTTAAGGAGATTATCACTACTTCTCTCTGTATGGCTTCACAAGGAGAAATACAAGGCAGGCATGAGATGGTTTAATATTCAAGTGTTGGTGTTTTCTGTCTTCTGCTACCACACTCCTCCCGCTTTCAGCCTGAGCAAGTAGACTTCTCCCAGCTTTGATTTGTTTTCTTAGTCTTTGCACAAGTGCTGAAAGGACAGAGCTGTCTGGAAGAGGCTGCATACTCAGCCAACATGGGTTATAAATAATTAACTCAGAGCAAAAGGCTTTCCATTTCCCCAGTCCTTCTACAGTGAGATTCTCCTCACATCTGCAGCTCAGTGGAGGGCGAGACCCACAGAGTCTGACAGGACCACCAGAATCTGCAGTTAGTAGCTGTGCTTTTCAAGCAGCTTTGATTTGGGAGAAGAGTAGTGAAAGGAATTCCAGCTCGTTCTTTTGGTCTTTCCCACACCTTAAAAGCCTGGAGCCAGACTCCAGAGAGAATATTAAAAACAAACAAACAGACAAAGCCCTACAAAATAAACAAACAAACCAGCAAGAGAGCAGGAACAATCAGACATGGGAAAACTATTAGAGCAGACCAGAACTCCTCAAAGTTAATTGCAAGTTCATCACAGAAAGAGTAATTGGCTGTTGGGATGTGCTGCCCGTGGAGGAGGTGGAGTCCCTGTCCCTGGAGGTGTTCAGAAAAGGATTGGATGTGGCACTTGAAGCCATGGTTTAGTTGTCATGAGGTGTTAAGTACTAGGTAATAGTTTGGACTTGATGGTCGCTGAGGTCTTTTCCAACCTTGTTGATTCCACGACTCTGTGATTCTATGAATGCCCTTTCCCTGGCAGAAAACTTCGGGATTCTGCTGTGCACACAGGCAGGTTCAGGCACTAGAACTCAAATGAGTTTCTGTGATGTGCTGCCCCCACAGGAGAGCTACTCACCAATCAGTTCAGCAAGAGTGGCAAAAGGACCTCTTGTTTCTGAGGCCACATGGCAGTGAGGAAGGACAGCAAGCCTTCCTTTGTGGGGGTGTTAGAAAGGATGGGCAAAATGTGGGAAGTCGGTGTCTAGCAGGGTTAAACGATAGCGTGGGGGCTCTGATCCAAGAGATCACTGTAGGTTTTACCCTCTTCTAAGGACAGCTCATTGCTGGATTTAGAGCCTTCAGAGGGTGTAACGTGCTGTAATTTATTCCCACTGAGTCATACCCGTAGCGGAGAGACCTTAAACACCCCTGATTTTCCCCTTGTAGACAAGTTGTAAGAAGCCAGGGCGTGCACTGCCCACACACACACACATGTACCCTCATGTGCACACCTAGCAAAGAGCCCGGGTGTGTGGAACTGGCTAATTCTGGAGTGCTGGGTCATAGGAGAATAAATTAAGAACTAAAACCTGCAAGTGCCTGAACATTTCCAGATGAATTGGTTTTTGTCCTCTGTGTGGCTGAGGGAGTCCTGAGTTTAGGATTCTCATCCCATATGAAGATAAGGCTCCCAACACTGACTGGGACAGACTCTGCCTTCCACGAATCAAGTAGGATAGGATAGGATAGGATAGGATAGGATAGGATAGGATAGGATAGGATAGGATAGGATAGACCAGGTTGGAAGAGACCTTTGAGATCATAGTGTCCTACCCATCATCCAACACCATCTAATCAACTAAACCATGGCACCAGGCACCCCATCCAGTCTCCTCCTAAACACCTCCTGTGATGGTGACTCCGCCACCTTCCCAGGCAGCCCATTCCAAGGAGTCTTCACCAAGTTGCCCACACTAGCTGGAGCAAGAGCATGAATTTTCACTACCTTCATTTTGCAACACTACCTAACTGTGGACTCTTTCACATGGGGAATCAGCTATGGGAACAACTTCATGGAAACAAATTGTGAAATATTTATGAATAACCCCACTGACATCCTTATTTTTCCCTTGTATGCTTGTTCAGAGCTGTACTCAGCCAAAGCCCAGCCAGCAGTACACTACTGCCCACTTACAGCAACTCCAAACTGATTCTAGAGCAGGAATGCAAAGCAAGTCTACAACTGTTGTCTACAACTACCTTAAGGGAGGTTGTAGCCAGGTGGGAGTTGGTTTCTTCTCCCAGGCAACCAGTGCCAGAACAAGAGGACACAGTCTCAAGCTGCACCAGGGGAAGGTTTAGGCTGGATGTTAGGAAGAAGTTGTTCATAGAAAGAGAGATTGGCCATTGGAATGTGCTGCCCAGGGAGGTGGTGGAGTCACCATCCCTGGAGGTGTTTAGGAAGAGCCTGGATGGGGTGCTTGATGCCATGGTTTAGTTGATTAGGTGGTGTTGGATGATAGGTTGGACTTTTCCAACCTGGTTAATTCTATTCTATTCAAGTGAGTGTGCAAGGCAATGCACAGATTGAATAAGACCTACAGAAGCCTCCATGGGCACATTCTGAACATGAAGGAATTCCCTCTCTGGTCACAGACAATTCATGAGCAAATTGGAACCGGCTTCCATTAATCACTTCTCGTTTGCCCAGCATTTGCTGTCAGGTCAGCTGCAGCAAAGCACCAAGCAGAATTTCACAGGTAACAGCAAACAAAAGCTGGTATTTCTTAGGGGGAACAGCTTTCTTTGTCAGTGAAATTGCTGTTGCCAAGGTGAGATGATAATATTTCTGCGTTCACCAACAAATGAAACCGTTCTGCACCTTAGGCCATGGGCAAACATTCTTCTCCGAACCTGCTACAACTGTTAAAGACAGAACCTGTCATGTCTGCTCAGCCTTGCCTGCCCCACAAATAGAATCATAGAATCAGAGTCATAGAATCATAGAATCAATAAGGTTGGAACAGACCTCAGAGATGACCAAGTCCAACCTGTCACCCAACACCTCCTGACTAGCTAAACCATGGCCTCAAGTGCCACGTCCAATCCTTTTCTGAACACCTCCGGGGACGGTGACTCCACCACCTCCCTGGGCACAAAGCTCTGTCTGCAACGTCACTGCCCTGCCACGGTTCTTGTGAGCATCCCTGCCTCTCCTTGAGGCAGATTTGACACTGTCTGTGGCTTTTGCAGATTCATGAAAGCTTGCTCCTTGAGCAGTACCCATTAGAGCTACCCCAATTAGCCTTTACCAGCTGCCAGCCTGGGCATTCATCATGTATATTGGTATATGGGGAGTTGTAATCACATCTCTCCCTCTTTCTTTCTGTATCTCTATTTTCCTTTTCAGCAGCCAAAGAGGTTTGGCAACTGTAAGAAGTGTTTGTTTTAGTGAGTCTTATTTTCTCTAAGCTTTGTTCTCAGCCTTTGAAAGCAAACACAAAGAAAAAAAGAGAGAAAAAAGCAACAACAAAACCAACAAACCAGTCAGTGCTATCAGAGGAACAAGCTTAGAAACTCCTGGGAATCCTTTCTTTTGATGTTACTGGCTTTTTCCCCCATAACCTTGCCTTCATCTATCTGTTTGCCCTATGCCAGGGATGCAGGCTGACTACCATCAGTAGTGGGAGAACATCAGCTCTCTTGGGCAGAGGAAAATCTTTGTCTTAAAATAAGTAACATTCGTGTGACCTGTCTTTAAAAGGAAAGTTTAAAAGGCAGCTGCCACATGCAATATTTTAGCCTTTTTGTCTTTCCTGGTGCATTAGCCCACGTTGTTTCTTTAGCAAATGCACTTGTTTGAAGTTGAATAGATAAGTGTATGAGATTGCTGATGCTAGGGGTAGCAGGGCAAAGTAAAGATAAACCCAGACCTGATTAGCAGAGGTAAGCATTTTGCTCCTCTGTCATTTTCCATCAGCATGTGTCAGCACTGAGTTAGGCCACGGACTGCCTCACTTTGCCAGCAGTTGTGGTGGCTTTGGGGGTGACCAGCACAGCAGCTTTGCCAGCAGATTGACTTGTGCAGCAGTCAGACAAAATGTGTTGGTTTGATTCAGTTCAGCCATGCTTTAGATGAGCCTCTGGGTTTTTTCCCCTGGTGAAAATGGGAGAACTTTTTCACTGCAATGAATAGAATAGAATAGAATAGAATAGAATAGAATAGAATAGAATAGAATAGAATAGAATAGAATAGAATAGAATAGACCAGGTTGGAAGAGACTTTCAAGATCATCATGTCCAACCCATCATCCAACTCCATCTAATCAACTAAACCATAGCACCAAACACCCCATCCAGTCACCTCCTAAACACCTCCAGTGATGGTGACTCCACCACCTCCCTGGGCAGCACATTCCAATGGCCAATCACTCTCTCTATGAAGAATTTCTTCCTAGCATCCAGTCTAAACCTCTCTTGGCAAAGCTTGAGACTGTGTCCTCTTGTTCTGGTGCTGGTTGCCTGGGAGAAGAGACCAACCCCCACCTGGCTACAACCTCCCTTCAGGGAGTTGTAGAGAGCAAGAAGGTCTCCCCTGAGCCTCCTCTTCTCCCGACTAAGGAACCCCAGCTCCCTCAGCCTCTCCTCATAGGACTTGTGCTCCAAGTGGCTTAGATACAGTGATCTAAGCCTGATGTCAGGTGCAGGCAGTGAAGAAGAGGTCTCCTCCTAAATTGGTTGTCAAAAATATGTCCACATCCCCAGAGAGCCAAGTTCTGCCAGCACAGGCAGGGGCAAGCTCCCTGGAAGCAATGCAGCAGACATACATCCTGCAGCATGTGCTGTGGCCATGTGGGGAGGGTCTGTTGTGCCCATGCTGGGTACCAGCCTGGAGCAAGAAGCTGTACCTGAAGCACCAGCCCTGTGTTGATGGCACTGCTCCCAGCACTGAGTCCCTGATTCAGCTTGCCTGGAGCTAAAATATTGCAGCTCTCAGTCTCCCGTCATCTTGAGAGCTGCCATGTGTGTTTTAATCATCCTCAGTTCTTAACGCTGTCTTCTGCCCCCTGAAGTATTGCTGACTGAAGGTACAAACAAGGTCAGCAGTACTTGGGTTTGCATCTCTAACTGTTTGGTGGGAGTCTCCAAAAGGATGTGCCCAGCACCCGGCTTCTTCTCCTGGTAAGATTTCAAGACGCCTGGTCTTGCAGCAATTATATTCTTGTGTTGGAAGGAGATGGCTCAAGTTATTTTTAACTGTCTAAAATTATGCCAGTTAGACCTTTCCTCTTCCTGAGAGGGTGGTGCAAGCTAGCTCATGAGAAAACAAGGTTTTCCAGGCGGATGAAGACAATATAATGCATCTGTGAAAATTCTGAGGTCTGCCTTTCATTTCCAAGAAGCTTTTCTGCCCTGATTCAAAGATTAGCAAGAAGTCCTTATAGCATCATGTCACCTGAATTTCTGATAGTAAAAGATAAAGCACTGCCCTGGCTTAATCTTTGCTTGAATTAGAGCGTCTTATGCAACAGAATATCACCTGGGCTCGCTACAAAAGTTGCCCACATGGTAAAATATGAACTGCAACCACGGAAGGCTTCTTGCAGTGGCTAACGAGGGCTCAGAAATATGAGTGACTTACTGTGGCTTTAAAAAACCCACTGAGCATCAGGTGAGTAACTGACAGACTATATTAGAGCTGTTGGAAAGGAAAATGTGTTTGCTTAAATCTCAGCAAAAGGGTGTTAAAATAACAGACTTCCTCAGCCATTTACAGCCTCCTAATCCATTACCCTAGCTCAGCTGGCAAAGGATGATGTGTAAATCTGTAGTATCTTCCTCATGGTGGTGCCATTGGTGGGGTTTTTTTTTCCCCTAATCAAAACTTGCCTAGCTTCAGCTTCTTCTATCAGATTTACACTTTCACCTGCTAGAGCAAATATTCACTGCTGCCCTTGTAAACTGTGATCAGGTCATCCCTAAACCACAGCTTTGATGGAAGTCCTGGCATCTGTACCGCACAGCACGTTCCCCAAACCTTTAAATCAATTTCTACTCTGAAAACACCCTAGAGCACAAACACCTAGGGCATCTGCCCCTACACCTGGACTGAGCTTTCCAACAAGATACAATACAATACAATAAATCCAGGTTGGAAGAGACCTTCAAGATCATCGTGTCCAACCTATCAACCAATATGGGTATGGTCATTTCCACCCAGACTGTGCTGCAGCAGGGGGATGGAACTGATGTCGATAACATCGCAAAGGAAATCTGTGGAGTTGTGTCAAAAAGGAAGCAAGGTTACTGGCCAGTGGCACTCCCATGTTCTTGAAGGCTGGATTGTCACTTGCCTTGGTGTGCTTTGCAGCCACAGACCAGGACAAAGCATATTCATCAAACTGCAGGACTGGGAGTGTCTGATAGTGCCCCCCTCCTACCATCTTTCTATTCCCTCTCTTCTTCACTTACTCCTCTGTTCCAGCGAGGAGTCACATGTTTTGATGCCACAATGAGATCTGACACATTAATAATTCTGCAGAAGAAAAGGCCTCTCCTGTTAGAAGACATTCTGGAACAAGACTCGAGCAGATGGGCTCTTCTTTGGCATACCCTCCTTTTTTAATGGAATGTGATGGGAGTGAGGAATGATGCCTCAGTGGTGAGGTCAAGCCTGAAGATGATTTGGTATGTTAGGGATGCTCTGGCTGCAAGCACTCAGCTTCTCGCTCCCTGCAGAAAGGCACCACTGTACCTTGGACTGACAGGAGCCACTTTGCATCCCCCTCAGCTGATCTACAGCCATTCAGAAACAATTGGTTTGCTTTGCAAAGTTTCTTATAATCATAAAGTCTGCCAGGAGGAAAGAGTCTGTTGTTGCAAGCCATATACAGGTAGCACCTAAAGAGAGCCGGGTCAGTTTCCCACCTCTGCCAGAGGTTTCTGTGGCACTTACCCAAGCTCAGGGAGAATTGCTAAAGTACTTTTTGTTTAGAAAGGAATATTTCAGTGTGCTGCTTATGAAAAATAAAAATCAATTAAGAATTAAAAATAAACACCCTCCAGTGCCTTCATCCAACAGAGAAAGTGACTGAAAAAACCTAACACTCATTCCTGGAGTAAAGAGATTGTGTGAGATTCAGCCAGCCTCCGAGCAATTCAACAGAAAGGGGCTTTTTCCATCTCCTCATTCAGAGATGAGCTTTGGCCCTCTCAGGAGGAGGATCTGGAGGGCTCAGAAGATACAGAGGGAGAAGAAAAACCAACAGGCTTTCTCAGAAATGTGGCAGCCTTCAAGGAGACTTTCTAAGGTCCTTTCTCTCCGGAAAAGCCAAGACTTGCAGCAAAAGCGCAGGGATTTTAAGCTGGGCTGCAGGGAGGTTTATGAGACGATAAGCTGCAGCCTGCCCAGAGCTCAGCCCTTGCTGCCTGTTGCTTCAGCTTCAAAGGCAAGATTATACTCCAGGAGGAGCCCTGCTGGGAAAGCACCAGCAATTAAAACCAATTTGGTGAAACACAGAGAATCTGAAGGTGTCGGTCGGCGGCCATCTGCCTGTCAAAGTCTGGGAGCAGAGGAAAGGCTGCAGCATTCCCGTGGGCTGAGCTGATGTCCTAGAAGGAGCAATGCCACCCAGCGTGGCAATGAGGCAGAGGGTTAGGGTGGTGAAGCAGTGAAATGTGAAGGTGGCAGGAGACGTGCAGGGAAATAAGAGGTGCTGGCAGATTTGAGGAGGGTCATGCACAAAGGAACAAGGCTTTCCCTACCCCATCTGACAGCTGTCTGCACTGCCCACTCAGTTCCTTAGCACCTTATGGTCCTCAGGGTGAGAACAAGGAGCTGTGTCATTTCTGGGGAACTTTCCTTTCAAGGCAGATCCTCCGTGGATCAGTTAATCAAGATGGATACATGAGGCCCATTTCAGATCATCAGTTTTCCTGCATTATGTATTACCTTTGATGACTGAGCCCACAAGTGGTGGAAAGCAATATAAATGTGTGACTGCTGACACCTCTCCTGGCAGCCATGGCACAAAATCAGACACTAAAGCAACCTATGGATGAAAAATTTGTTCTATTTAGGAACAGCATAAAGAACAGATGCAGCAAGGAAAACACAACAAGCAGAAAAGCTTTCCCAGTACTTCTCTGCTTCCTATTTGAAGGCATGAGGTCTGAAACAGCTGCGCATGTTATTTACTAGCAGCAGGACTTCAGCATGGAATCACTCTGTGAGGTTCATTAATGAAGAGAGAAGAGTCCACAGTACAGGCTAAAGAGCAGGTTTCCTCCATTTGAAGGGAGCCTGGCTGCTGCTTGAGCTGTGTGTTGCAGATGCTGTGAGTCAGAGCAGACGTGGAGGAGGGAGGCTGTCTCAGCCCATCAGTGCGGATGGGTCCAGATTTCTGTGCTTTGTTGTCAGCCTGCTAATTTGATGGCGTTCAGAGAAAGCCTTGAGCTCTCCAGGCACAGGCAAGGCAGGAGGCTGTGTTCTCTGGGCTGCTGACATGGTTTTGCAAAGTGAGTTTAAATCAAAGGGACAGCTAATTCTGCTGTGGGGCAGGGGGTGGGCTGGCTGATGTGCTCTCCCTTCCAGCCTGGTTTTGATGGTTCCCAGAAAGAACTGTGCCTGCAGAAGTGATGTCTGCCCTGGAGTGCCTGTGTTTTGGGCAGTGACCCTATCTGGGGTCCTGGGCAGCTCTGTGTTGCTTTTGGGTCCTGCTGTGCTGGCACAATGCCTAGGCTGGAGCCTGATCTCCTTGCATTCCTTCTCTTCCTCCCCACAGGACTGGCAGTGGTGTGTAGGGAGATATTGCATGTCCAGCAGATGAGTCCTGAATGGTTCAGGTCTGAAGAGCCTGAGGAAAGTCACATGTCACCAAATTCCAGGGGCTCAGCTTGTTTCCCTCAACAGCCCACCGTGCTCCAGATGGGGCTGCAAAGTGACATTTTCCCACTCTTCATTGGCAAATCTGTGAAATATTGACCTCCCCATGGCTCTGGGACCACAGAGTTCCTATGGATTACATTGCTGCAGCACCGTTCACCTCTTGCTCTGCATCATTGGAGGGAAAAGGGAAGCATTTCACTACCTGAAAGGAGATTGTAGCCAGGTGGGAGTTGGTCTCTTCTCTCAGGCAACCAGTGCCAGAACAAGAGGACACAGTCTCAAGCTGCACCAGGGGTAGTTTAGGCTGGAGGTGAGGAGAAAGTTCTTCCCAGAAAGAGAGATTGCCCGTTGGAATGTGCTGCCTGGGGAGGTGGTGGAGTCACCGTCCCTGGAGGTGTTTAAGAAGAGACTGGATGAGGCACTTGGTGCCATGGTTTAGTTGATTAGGTGGTGTTGGATGATAGGTTGGACTTGATGATCTCAAAGGTCTTTTACAGCCTGGTTAATTCTCTTCTATTCTATTCAAGTGAGTGTGCAAGGCAATGCACAGATTGAATAAGACCTACAGAAGCCTCCGTGGGCACATTCTGAACATGAAGGAATTCCCTCTCTGGTCACAGACAATTCATGAGCAAATTGGAACCGGCTTCCATTAATCACTTCTCGTTTGCCCAGCATTTGCTGTCAGGTCAGCTGCAGCAAAGCACCAAGCAGAATTTCACAAGTAACAGCAAACAAAGGGCTAGTATTTCTTAGGGGGAACAGCTTTCTTTGTCAGTGAAATTGCTGCTGCCAAGGTGAGATGGAGTCACCGTCCCTGGAGGTGTTCCAAAAAGGATTGGACGTGGCACTTGAAGCCATAGTTTAGTTGGTCACGAGGTGTTGGGTGATAGGTTGGACTGGGTGATCTCTGAGGTCTTTTCCAACCTTATTGATTCTATGCTTCCATGATTTGTGTGCTGATTCTTTCCCAGATGGGTTGATAGTAAACCCATTGCTGCAAAGGCTCATCTGCTGCCCCTCAGTAGTGGGTTGCAGTCTATCCTTAGCCCACTTTTAGGAATTGCTTTTCTGCTTTCCAAATATGGCCAACTGAAAACCAGATAAAGAGTTAGTACAAGGCAACAGATGATTGATGACATCTTTACTTGTAAATATTGTCATTCTCCTGCTTCCTACAAGCACTGACTGATATTCCAGAAAGGCAGATACGTGTCTTTAATCCCTGATGTCACTTTGTGAATGGAAGCATTTTGAAGAGACAGACAGCTTGCATAATATTTGATGTTTTCCTGTTTATGTGTTAGCCAGCAAGAGTTCACCTCCTCTGGGAACTGTTTTCTAAAACACTTGACCTCTAGTGCTCCCAGTTCATTTCTTCCATGTCACCCAGACCTGCTCTGGGGAGATTTCAGTGGTGCAGTGATTAAAATCCCTTTGTAATTAGGACTGTTTCTATAATGATCTTATACTGGGGCATGTGGAGGAGGGATAGCAGGTGAAAGCAGGCCTTTCAGCAGCTGATAGCAGCCAAAATGCAAAGATGTACTCAAGGTTAATGACAAACTCTGTGGTCTCAACAAATGGAAAATCTTTAGATCCCAAAGAACCTCAATGATGGAAAAAAATCAGTGTGGTGGGGGGGAGGGAAATAGAGCCTCTCTCAAGAAATAATTCCTTGTCTCTGTGGAAATTAATTTAACATCTGGCATCAGATGAACTCCAATGAATAGTATTATTCACCTGGGGGTACTGAATTGACAGTAGGCTGAACATGAGCCAGCAGCGTGCCCGGGTGGCCAAGAAGGCAAATGGCATCCTGGCCTGCAGCAGGAACAGTGTGGCCAGCAGGAGCAGGGAGGTCATTGTGCCCTGTACTCAGCACTGGTTAGGCCACACCTTGAGTCCTGTGCCCAGTTCTGGGCCCCTCAGTTTAGGAAAGATGTTGAGTTGCTGGAATGTGTCCAGAGAAGGGCAACGAAGCTGGGGAGGAGTTTGGAGGACAGCCCTGTGAGGAGAGGCTGAGGGAGCTGGGGTTGCTTAGCCTGGAGAAGAGGAGGCTCAGGGGAGACCTTCTTGCTCTCTACAACTACCTGAAGGGAGGTTGTAGCCAGGCAGAGGTTGGTCTCTTCTCCTGGGCAACCTGTGACAGAACAAGAGGACACAGTCTCAAGCTGTGCCAGGGGAGGTTCAGACTGGATGCTAGGAAGAAATTCTACACAAAGACAGTGCCCATTGGAGTGTGCTGCCTGTGGAGGTGGTGGAGTCACCATCACTGGAGGTGTTTAGGAGGAGACTTGATAGGGTGCTTGGTGCCATGGTTTAGTTGATTAGGTGGTGTTGGGTGATAGGTTGGACTTGATGATCTTGAAGGTCTCTTCCAACCTGGTCTGGTCTATTCTATTCTATTCTATTCTATTCTATTCTATTCTATTCTTGAACCCTTGCTTCAGTTTCAGAGCGCTTTGGTTTGGGGAAACCAGTGAGGGAGAGTGTTTTCAACTGCTGCTGTCTCCTCACTGGTGTCATAATATTCTTTTTTTTTACATGTTTTTATTGACTTCTCCTGTTTAAATCTGCTGGTTGAGGAGGCTGAATACACCAGGTGTCCTACTCATACTCTGCTGTGAACTTGGACTTTTGTTCCTGCTTTTGTAGGCCTTCCAAGGAGGAGCTGGTGGCACAAACTTCTTCAAGTTGCAGTGTGGTAGTTTCTTTTGACAGATCCTTTTTCCCCTGAGTACCTCCCATGAGCAAAATGTCAGTGTGATTTGGTCCCAGCCATGAATAACCAGTTGGCAACCTGTGAGGTCTCTCTTACCGAACCTTAGGAGCTCTGTGTGTCAAAAAAACACTTGGCCTGAAATGCATTAAGATGTCAGAGACAATTATCCTGCTGCATTTCCTATTCACTAATCACAGCCCTGGCTTTCTGCAACCTCTGCACTAACAATTACAAGCAAGATTGATGTGGGTTTAGCCAGCATTCTGAGAAATACTTACACACAAAAAAATAACCTTTTTTTTTTTTCCTTCTTCTTTTAAACCTAAATCACTGCACTTTAAAGCAAAACAAATCACCCATTTAGAGCATCTGTACACCTGTGTCAAACCCTCAGCCTTGTAAGTGGATGTTAAATTGCTCACAAAAAGCAGGAAGGAAAAAATGAGGAAGTCTTTAAAGTCACTTTTAACTCCCTTGGTCTGATGCTGATGTGAGAGGGCAGTTTAGTTGCAGAAGGAAGAAATGTTTCCTAAGCTGGCTGGTGTATGTGTAGGTAGGCAGGACTCCTGTTAGCAATCTAGCAGTGTCTCCCCCTGATGAGCTTCTCCTTCTCCCAGGGATCAGTGCTGGGCCCCATCCTGTTTAATATCTTCATTGATGATCTGGATGAGGGGGTTGAGTCAGTCATCAGCAAATTTGCAGATGACACCAAGTTGGGAGCAGGTGTTGATCAGTTAGAGGGTGGAAGGGCTCTGCAGAGGGACCTTGACCAGCTGGACAGATGGGCAGAGTCCAACAGGATGGCATTCAACAAATCAAAGTGCCAGGCACTGTACTTTGGCCACAACAACCCCATGCAGTGCAACAGGCTGGGGTCAGAGTGGCTGGAGTGCTGCCAAACAGAAAGGGACCTGGGGGTGCTGATTGACAGCTGGCTGAACATGAGCCAGCAGTGTGCCCAGGTGGCCAAGACGGCAAATGGCATCCTGGCCTGCATCAGAAATAGTGTGACCAGCAGGAGCAGGGAAGTCATTCTGCCCCTGTACTCAGCACTGGTTAGGCCACACCTTGAGTCCTGTGTTCAGTTCTGGGCCCCTCAATTTAAGAAGGACATTGAGACTCTTGAACATGTCCAGAGAAGGGCAATGAGGCTGGGGAGATGTCTCAAGCACAGCCCTGTGAGGAGAGGCTGAGGTAGCTGGGGTTGCTTAGCCTGGAGAAGAGGAGGCTCAGGGGAGACCTTATTGCTCTCTACAACTACCTGAAAGGTGGTTGTGGCCAGGAGGGGGTTGGTCTTTTCTCCCAGGCAACCAGCACCAGAACAGAGGACACAGTCTCAAGCTGTACCAGGGGAGGTTTAGGATCGATGTTAGGAGAAAGTTCTTCACTGAGAGAGTAGTTAGCCATTGGAATGTGCTGCCCAGGGAGGTGGTGGAGTCCCCATTCCTGGAGGTGTTCAAGAGGGGATTGGACATGGCACTTGGTGCCATGGTCTAGTAGTCATGAGGTGTTGGGTGACAGGTTGGACTTGGTGATCTCTGAGATCTTTTCCATCCTTGTTGATTCTATGATTCCATGATTCCTGTTTCTCTTCTGTACTAGGGATTCATGGACATTGACCTGACCAAATTCAAGGAGAGCGGAGCCAATGTAACTGGCTTCCAGTTGGTGAATTACACAGATGCTGTTCCTGCCAGGATCATGCAGCAGTGGAGGAATAATGATGCCAGGGAACATCCTCGTGTGGACTGGAAGAGGCCAAAGGCAAGTGGTATAATAAACCATTTAATTTAGAATCTGTCTGGTTCAGCTCAGGTTATGCTCACCTCTTTGTAATTGCACAGGGGATCTTTAATCTCACTCTGAAAACCTGTCACTTCATGTAATTATGAACATTATCTCTTCCAGGTGCCTCAACATTGTCTACATTTTACTAGCAGGACTTGCTCCCTGCCAAAAAATACACAAGTTAGCATCTTCACTCACTCTCTCACTGTTTGCCCTCCTGAAAAATAAGGATCAAGCACCTTATAAAGTTCAATATACCAAAAAAAAAAGGAGCCTTATTAACTCCTTAACCTTTGATTTGTTTATTACATCTCCAGTGAAAATGATGTGTTTCTAGATGCCTTTTCTGGGCTTTGTGTACAGCAGAAGGGAAAACACACTTTAATTCCTAGCACAAAGAGTCATAGAATTATAGAGATGTTTCATTTGGAAATGACCTCTCAAATCCTCAAGTCCAACCATTAAACCAACACCACCATGCTCACTAAGCCATGCCCTGAACTGCCATGTCTGCAGATTCTTTTAAATACCTCCAGGGCTGGTTACTCCACCACCTCCCTGGGCAGCCTGACCACTCTTGAGATCTTCAGATCCTGAAGCTGTCAAGGGGCAGGGAAGTGTAGAGGTTGGGTGTTTGGCTTTTTTCTATCCAGCAATCGAAAACAAATACACTTGTGAGAAGCACTCAGTGATAGAAATGTCAGCTTTGGAAGTACTAGAAAGAAAGTCACAAACGAATAAATCAGTAGGTGATCACAGGAAAAGGACTTAGTCTAAGGGTTCCTATTCACACCAGGGTTTTACACTAGTGTTTGTGCAAGTTTCTGCCTGAATTAACTCTTTTTTTCCCTCCCTCTCTGAGCAGAAAGGGTCACCTGCGGTTTGATTTTGTGTGCCTCCATTTACACTGTGTAAAGGCATTCCTTAAAAGTTCAGGTCAATGATTTTAATTAAACAGGCTCAGGTAACAAGGGAATGGCCTTGAAGGCAGAGTCCTCTCCAGACAGTGCCATCTGCAGCAAGGTTAAAGCAAAACTATCCTTAGCTCTGCATCAGGAACTTCTCCTTCACTCTCCCACCGCCTGGAAGAGAAGGCATCAACTTTCACAACAGGACAGACAGGGTGCAAGACACTGCTGAACTTGATAGATGTGGAAAAGGGCAAATCATCTGAAAAGTTTCTGTGAGGTGAACCAGTGCAGCATGCCTGAGGTCAGCTCAGCCTAACAGACCACGTAAAGCTCCTCTTCTTTTCTAGTACACGTCTGCCCTAACATACGACGGGGTCCGGGTGATGGCTGAGGCGTTTCAGAACCTGCGGAGGCAGCGGATCGACATCTCCCGCCGCGGCAACGCCGGCGACTGCCTTGCCAACCCGGCCGTGCCCTGGGGACAAGGCATTGACATCCAGAGAGCCCTGCAGCAGGTTCGAAACCCAATCGCTGTGTGCACTGCAAGCATGCTGAATGCATCCTGGGGGTTGGCGGGGACGGGAGGGGTGATCAGCAGCACAAATGACTCGCTCGGGGAGAGGAGCTGATCCTTCCAGATTAGAGCCAGGTCTCTTTCTAAAGAGTTCAGGGGTGTTCTCCTGGTACTACGTGGATTTGCTTTGTCTTCTCTAACTTCTGTTGACATTCTGGAATAGGAAATCCAAAATATCATCCCATAAAATCCTGGGTATCAGGTTTTATCATAGAATGGGCTGGAGGGACCACTAAAACTCATCTAGTCCAGCCCCCAAGTTCCCCTTCCCAAAAGAGAGACCTGCTCAGACCCTATTTTATTTTTTTTGAAGCTCCTTGGAGTCTCTGAACTCAGCTCCATTTCCAGGCTGCTAATGAAGCTTGAAACCACATAAATTTTACCATATGTGTTAGCTGTCATCAAAATGTTCTCAAAGCCCAGATTATAGCTGGTTTCATACTGTGAGGATGCATGAAAGTCTTAATAATGGCCATTTAGATATCTAAATCTTTCCCTTTCTTTTTTTTTCCCTCCCTCATCCTGCATAAAACTTCAGCTTTCTGAATAAACAAAAATGCTGCATGAAACTTAGAGCAGGAACAAAGCAATACACCCTCAGCAAAGACTTAGGAAGGTAGAATATTTCATTCCATTTCAAGATTGACATTCATTTCTAGCACTTTCCACCACCCCCCACCCTTTTTTTTGTTGTTTAGGTAAAAATAGGTGGATTCCTTGGAAATACTGCTAGTTCAGTGTTACCCAAATATAGCCTATCCCATCTTCTTTCCTTCAGTGTGAAGAAGGCAAGGAGAAAATTTGGTTAATTTGCATCCTATGTAAATTTCCCCATGTGCTTTGTTTTGATTTGGTTTTGGCTTCCTGATGCACAGCAATCCTTTCAAAACCAAATCTTGCCTCTGATTCGATTTCCTTGTCAGGATTCAATTTGTTCCCAGGCATGTCGTTGACTTTGGGTACGACCTTGGGCAAATCACTGTCATGTGCTCTCCAAACCCCTTATAATGAAATCAGCCTCCTTGATACATTGGGGAGACTGGTTACCTCATAAACATGAATACTTGGAGGTCTTCTGATGAACAATGGATTCTCAAACATTTTCCTTTATTGACAGACTGAAAGAGTTGGGGCCATTCAGTCTGGAGAAGAGAAGGCTCAGAGTGACCTCATTGTGGCCTTCCAGTAGGACTACAAGAAAGCTGGGGAGGGACTTCTCAGGATATCAGGTAGTGATAGGACTAGGGGGAATGGAATGAAGCTGGAGGTGAGAAGATTCAGACTGGACATGAGGAAGAAGTTCTTCACCATGAGAGTGGTGAAGCCCTGGAATGGGTTGTCCAGGGAGGTGGTTGAGGCCCCATCCCTGGAGGTGTTTAAGAGCAGACTGGATGAGGCTCTGGCCAGCCTGATCTAGGGTAGAGTGTCCCTGCCCATGGCAGGGGGGTTGGAACTAGATGATCCTTGTGGTCCCTTCCAACCCTAACTGATACTATGAATTTATGAGAACAGGATATCAAAAGTAGACTTGATTAGAAAATGCAATTTTGTGTGTCCTGGGGGGGGGGGGGAAATCTCCTGAATTTTCCTACACATTGGCCACAGCAACCCCATGCAGTGCTACAGGCTGGGGTCAGAGTGGCTGGAGAGTGGCCAGGCAGAGAGGGACCTGGGGGTACTGGTCGATGGGAGGCTGAACATGAGCCTGCAGTGTGCCCAGGTGGCCAAGAAGGCCAATGGGATCCTGGCCTGCATCAGGAACAGTGTGGCCAACAGGAGCAGGGAGGTCATTCTGCCCCTGTACACTACACTGGTTAGGCCACACCTTGAGTCCTGTGTCCAGTTCTGGGCTCCTCAGTTTAGGAAGGATGTTAAGTTGCTGGAGCATGTCCAGAGAAGGGCAACAAAGCTGGGGAGGAGTTTGGAGCACAGCCCTGTGAGGAGAGGCTGAGGGAGCTGGGGTTGCATAGCCGGCAGAAGAGGAGACTCAGGGGTGAACTTATTGCTCTCTACAACTACCTGAAGGGAGGTTGTAGCCAGGCAGAGGTTGGTCTCTTCTCTTGGGCAGCCAGCACCAGAATAAGAGGACACAGTCTCAGGCTGCACCAGGGGAGGTTTAGGCTGGATGTTAGGAAGAAGTTCTATACAGAGAGAGTGATTGCCCATTGGAATGGGCTGCCTGTGGAGGTGGTGGAGTCACCATCATTGGAGGTGTTCAGGAGGAGACTTGATGGGGTGCTTGGTGCCATGGTTTAGTTGTTTAGGTGGGTTGGATTGGTTGATAGGTTGGATGCAATGATCTTGAAGGTCTCTTCCACCCTGGTCTATTCTATTCTATTCTATTCTATTCTAATTCTATTCTATTCTATTCTATTCCTCAGCTCTTCATTAAAAGGGAGTAAAAACTTCATTTGTCAGCTGTGTTTGGGCAAGGAACCTGAAGAGCTTTCTGCAGAAGTTGTTTACCATCAAAAAAACCCCACCCTGTAATTTTCAAAAGATGTGCCCAGTTCAGTTTTGATGGTGGAAAAAAAACCACCCCAATAATCAAAAGACTCTGAAACATGCAGGGGGGAAAAGTCTCCTAGGGAAATCATAACTCTGAATTGCATAATCATCCAGCATTCAGTATCATAGCAAGAAAGAAGCAGACAGAAATGCAAGAACTTATGATTAGATTGAAGGTTTGAGTTATCTCTTCTGTGAAGACCCAAAATTAGGGCAATTCTTCCAGCTATTCACTGCGCTTTCTCCTTGCCTCCCATTTGCTGGCACCTCAGATTTCACAAGCTGTGTAAAAAGCAGAAAGTTTCTCCCTTCTTTTCTGCACAAATGGCTGGAATCGGCTCCTCAATTGCCTTATTTCTTTGTTAGTGTGGGAAGGAGTCATGGGTGGCAGGAGTAAAGATGAAGAGCAATTTGAAACATTCTGCAGTCTCTCCAAAACAGAAACCCCACACGTTCCAGCAAGATGTCTGCTTCTCACTGAAGAGAATTCCTTTTCTTTTTCCCTTTTTCTCTTCTTTTTTTCTTTTTTTTTCTTCCCCAGGAAGATACTCACCAAATGTTGCTGTGAACCAACACTGAGCTTTCAGTTGTGCCTTGAAAAGATTAGGCTAATTCCTGGCTGATTTTTAGTTGTCGTTAACATTATTTGGTTGCATGTATGGGGAGGGGTTTGGAGCACAGCCCTGTGAGGAGAGGCTGAGGGAGCTGGGGTTGCTTAGCCTGGAGAAGAGGAGGCTCAGAGGAGACCTTCTTGCTCTCTACAACTACCTGAAGGGAGGTTGTAGCCAGGTGGGGATTGGTCTCTTCTCCCAGGTAATCAGCACCAGAACAAGAGGACGCAGTCGCAAGCTGTACCAGGGGAGGCTTAGGCTGGAAGAAGTTCTTCATAGAGAGATGGCCATTGGAATGTGCTGCCCAGAGAGGTGGTGGAGTCACCATCACTGGAGGTGTTTAGGAAGAGTCTGGATGAGGCACTTGGTTTAATTGATTAGATGGTGTTGGATGATAGGTTGGACTCGATGATCTCAAAGGTCTTTTCCAACCTGGTTAATTCTATTCTATCTAGTCCCTAAGTGTTGACTAACCCCATAAACCAGAAGCCCACGGTGTCAGCCTTCTCCTTCCAGCTTTCCCAATGGAGAACCACATGCCCATGCCTGACACACAACTGTGCTTCAATGCTCTGTGGCTCCAGTTTGCCTTATTAGAATCATAGAATCAACCAGGTTCAAAAAGACATCAGAGATCATCAAGTCCAACCTATTATCTAATATCTTGGCACTCTTGAAATCAGTCCTTACTCTATTTTCATAGTATCATAGTATCAGTCAGGGCTGGAAGGGACCACAAGGATCATCTAGTTCCAACCCCCCTGCCATGGCCAGGGACACCCCACACTAGATCAGGCTGGCCAGAGCCTCATCCAGCCTGGGCTTAAACACCTCAAGGGACGGGGCCTCAACCACCTCCCTGGACAACCCATTCCAGGGCTTCACCACTCTCACAGTGAAGAATTTCTTCCTCACATCTAGCCTGAATCTTCCTACCTCCAGCTTCATTCCATTCCCCCTAGTCCTATCACTACCTGATAGCCTGAAAAGTCCCTCCCCAGCCTTCTTGTAGCCCCCTTCAGATACTGGAAGGCCACAATTAGGTCACCTTGGAGCCTTCTCTTCTCCAGACTGAGCAGCCCCATTTTGTGGTGAATCAAAGGTCTCATACTATGATACTTGATGGGAAAATTGTGCTGCAGCCTCCAGGACGGGTGGGAGGGACCATTTTGTCATTTTAGTGCCACATGGACATGACAGGATTAACGTTTCCTTAATTCAGAAAGAAGAAACTGGTGCTCTACACCTGCCTTTCAGTGCATATAAAGCTCCCAAGCAGGAACACCTGTGCCCTGAGCTTCAGAGTCGCTTAGGACTTGAAAAGAAAACCAAAGGGACAATGAAAATCAGGCAAGGGAGCTTAAGGCAGTGGTGCTTTGCTAGAGCCTCTATCCTTTATGGGTGTATTGTATCTTATGAGGAGTGACAAGCACATTTCTTCAAACATCACCAGGAACACCTCTTGACTTGAAGGAGCTTCAGAAAATACTGGCAGATGTTCATTTTTGTGACAAACCTTTTCAATGCTAGCTGGCAAACAAACACTGTTTAAGCAGATTAGCAACAGATTTTTCCATAATGACATCTCCTCCTCTCTTCACCATGGGTGTTTGTTGAGAGGATCTCGAAGTGCTTCAAAAGGCTACTCACTGAATGCCTACTCCCATTTTGCATATGAGAAGACATCAGTTGCAGGGACCACAGACTTGTCCAGAGCAAGTGGGAAGGCTGACAACAAACCTTTTCTTCCCAATCCATTGGCATGAGACCTTCTCCAGGTGGTGTCTCTCTCACACTTGCAGTCCTTTTCCCATGTTCCTGGCCTCCATGGGCTGGTCACCCCACAAATGACTCCAGTTGGTAGCCTTTCTCCATGCTAGGCTGAGCACTTCTGCAGCAAGCCAAACAGCCACAGTCAGAGGAGGAGCTCAAGCTGTGTGATGTGATGTGAGCAACGCTCTTCAACTTGGTAGTGTTATCAGCAGATAGCAAAGTCTCCTAAGCAATTTACAATACTAGCATTTACAATAGTAAATTGTCAGTTTTTATTAGGCTGGTGCAGAGGTAATTAAATTTGCTTGATAACTGAGAGACTCTTCTCCATGGAAAGGCAGCAGCTGGGAGCTGTGACCACAGTTTTGTATTTAAATACATTTCCTGATCTGGACTGACAAATTCTTTGCCAGATCCTGACTCTGGGTTAGATTGCAGAGAGATGAACAAATACATGACCCAAGGAGTTTGGAGCTGATTTAGCTCACTGTCACAGCCCCAGAGGTGACAGACTCACACATGCTGAGCTCAGCAATAGGAAAAGCTTTATAAAAGAAAGGGTGAGTTATGAGAATCGCTGTGCACACAGCCAGGCACACAGTAAAGAGTGGACCTAAACTAAAGCCTGATGTCAGATAGATGCCCTGTCTCCCCTGCATGCACCCAAGTGACATGACTGCACCCACCATCCTTCCTCCCCTTGCCTCTTAACTGCTGCCAAATCATCACCATGTGGGATTCTGACTAATTTATTGTCCTCATTGATATTTGTGTCTTGCAGGTCCGTTTCGAAGGGCTGTCCGGCAACGTTCAATTCAATGAGAAGGGCCGGAGGACCAACTACACCCTCCATGTGATTGAGATGAAACATGATGGGGTCAGAAAGGTACAGTAGAGAGCCACCTGCCTGGTGTTGGGGTTAGTGTGGTCAGGTCTGGACAGAGATTTCTGTTTATGAAGGCTTGGGCGTGGAGTCACAAGTGCACATTCACAGCTCCGTGCATGAGCAAAGCCAAGCACGAGGGAGAGCTCATGGTATGTCACTAAAAGAATGCAACATATGGAAGGGATTAGCAAGAGCAACAAGGGCATCTCAGCTGTGGGGCAGGGATTTCAGGAAAATGCAGTCTTGGCCTGCTCACTCTTGCCGCTGGCAGGGCACATTGGCTCGGGCCCAGCTATACATTTGTCTGGTTTTTCCCTCTTCCACTTCTCTTTTCCAAGGGTGAGCCAAGGCAGAAAGCTGTCTGGCCTCACGAGTGCAGGTGAACCCTTTATGTTGACCTGATTCTGCCCTCCTTGAAGTGACAAGAGCTTTACCACTAACCACGTCCTGATAGCTACACAGACATTTGTGCTGTTCTGGAGTTTTGATCCCTTTCTATATCCCAGGCACTTTGAAAAATCTTGTTCAGAGGTGCTGAGCCCTTGATGCACTAATCCTTTTCAAAATCTGACTCCATGTGCTTATGTCCCACTTTAGATGCTACCTGTTTGAAGAACAAAGAATAGCTCAGTTATTCTCTTGGTAAAGGAGAGCTACTAAATGTTTTGGAATAGGGCACTCACCAGAATACCTCTGCACCCTCTCCATCCCTTGAAAAATAGAATACTTGTTTAAACCCAAGAAAAAGTGCACAGAGTGGAAGTTTCACCTTTGCAGCCCCTACCCTCAATTCATACTTACACCTGAGAAGCTGAGGAGAGATCAGAGCCCACCACAGACAAGCCAAATAAAGAGAGGCCAATTTCTCATTGAGCAATAGAGCAAACAAGCAAACACACAACATTTTGAAGACACATAAAGTGGTGATCCTCCTCTACACAGTATTCATCATTTGACAAATGCAGTATCATAGCCAGACTGGGGCTCTGAACTTCATGAAGTTGGTAATCTGGACAGCCTAGAGGGTAAGAAACTGATGTCTAAATGTCTTGATTTCGCTGTGTATTCACTGTCAGAAATTATATTCATTTGGAAGGCACATACATCACTGCCATGATGCATATTGGGTCTTAAATCCACTCTATTAGAGATGCAAAGCAAACATATGTGCCTTGTGCCTCCATTTATGTTGCCCTAGGACGGAGCTTCGGAAGCTCTTTCCCCACTCTCTGTATTTTTGTATGCAATGAAGAGAGATGAGAAGCTTGTGCAGAGCCTGAGCTGTTATGATCTCTAATCTGCCATCAGCAGGCTGGCTGGTCATGCCCTGTGCTAATACCCTTTCTCATTTATCATGATAAGAAATTACTTTCACATGAGCAGAGCTCAGACAACTTCATACTTACATGAAGTGATAGAAAACCTCTTATGAAATCAAGCCCTCAAAGGGGATAACCTCAACAATGATCTTCCTAGTGATACTTTTGTGGCACTCTGCTGCACTTGCAAGCAGAGACAGATGAGCCCAAATCCCTGATTATTAATAAGCACAACTTAGCATGACAATTCTTCTCATTACAGCTCTTTGTTTTATTCATGACTCCAAACTTTTTTGCCCTGGCCAGGGTTGGTTTTTTCCTTACTTGATTTTTTTGGTCCTGTTGTCTCAGGATGTCCTAAGAATCAGCCCCATGTTCATGAAGGCTTTCAGCTGCAGGTAGTATTTTGTCACCCTGCAGAATCTGGGCATGCAGCAAGCATGCTTGTCATCAGAAAAAAAAACACCTATTCACAAGTCACACAGGGAAAATGTGAACTCTTGGCACAGGGATGAGACAGGGAGTGGCCATCATACCCCAGTACTGTGTGCTAAACGTTTTTACATGCAGACAAGGAGCCTGCTACTGTAGTGTATCATGCACATTCTTTTCAGGCTGGAGGCATGGTGGGATGGGGAAGTTCCTGCTCCCCTTGACAAAAGACATGAGGAGAGAAGCCATCTGGTTGAGTATGAGCATACAGAGAGAGCTGATCCTCTTGGGTGGCTCTTACCATGTCTTGGTTAATGTTACAAAGAGATATCAATGAGCATTTCTGGCTTTGCATTTGGCAGATTGGTTATTGGAATGAAGATGAGAAGCTGGTTCCAACAGCTGTAGATACTCAGAGTGGCAATGAGTCTACAAGCCTCCAGAACAGGACTTACATAGTCACAACTATCCTAGTAAGTGGTGTAACTTCTATCCCATCTTTTCTTTCCCTCATCTCCCTCATGTGCAGACTCCCTCTTCCCCGTCCTGTGCCTTCCTTTGCACTACATCATTTTTATATTACCAATAACAACACTAATAATAATAATACTAACAGCACTTACTGTTTCCTGCTGGGTCCATAAAAGGTATCTGAAAATTGCTGTGGCTAATTAAATAGGTATTAAAGAGCTCTCATGCTTAAGTGTAGAAAATACAAAAGATTATGACAAGATAGTAGAGGCAGCAGCATAGGTAAATTAAGAACATTATACCTGGGCTTTGTGTTTAGCCCACAGAATGGGGGCTGTAATTTGGGGAAGGATAAACTGTATTGTGCAGAGAGGCTGAATCACAGCTTTAAAAACAAATCTCCACTATAATCATGAAGCAATAATAGGTACCCCATAATGTATGGTATCATGTGTTGTGTCATTGTATATGCTTACCCTGCAGAAACCTGATTTTTTAGTTGCTTGTTTGTTGAACGCTTGCTGGGAGCCTACAGAGAAGACACAATACCCAAAATGAGTTGAACATCTCAAGACTCTCTCCTGTCCAGCAGATTTGGTTCTCCCTGCCCACAGAGGCAGACAAGCTTTTAAAAATTCATAGCTCAGATGCACTGAATTCTGCCCTGCAGAAATTCACTGAAAGATTTGGTGCCCAATTTCCCCCAGCTACTCCATTCCCCTCGGGTCCATCACTGCAGAAGCTGTGCACAGGCTCTGCATGAATAAATAGAAAATGCCACAATAAAAGTCACACTTCTTACCTTCTAAAATAAGCCCACTGCCTGTTGCTTGTGCATTTGGGGTTGGGAGCACAAAGCTAGAATTTTGCAAGGGGACCAGAATCTGCACCCTGAGCTCCAGAATCTGTACCCCGAGCTCCAGAATCTGTACCCTGAGCTCTAGTCTGAGCTCCTGATATGCATCACTACAAGGTGGAGCATGGCTAAGTTTTGGACTTCTCTGTGCCAGGAAGACCCATATGTAATGCTCAAGAAGAATGCCAACCAGTTTGAAGGCAATGAGAGATACGAAGGATACTGTGTGGAGCTGGCTGCTGAGATTGCAAAGCACGTTGGCTACCACTACAGGCTGGAGATCGTCAGAGACGGCAAGTACGGAGCCCGGGATCCCGACACCAAGACATGGAATGGCATGGTGGGGGAACTCGTTTATGGGGTGAGTTTACAGGCTCATCTTTTGTCTTTAGCTCCTGGTACTTGAGAACACATTCAAGCCCCAGAGTAAGAAGGAGCTCTGCCTTCTGTCTCCTCCTTTGTCTTTAGCTCTTGGTACTTGAGAACACATTCAAGCCCTAGAGTCAGAAGGAGCTCTGTCTTCTGTCAGCCTGAGCTGTCTGGAGGACTGCAGCTCTGGTAATGCAAATAATCGGCCCAAGTAAAACATTTTCATTTGGGGAGGGACAGCACACTTCGTGCCTGTGGAAATGTCAAAATGGTTCTTTTTTTTCTTTCCATTTTTGGAAGAACAAGTATTGAAAGGTCAAAGTTTCCCAGGAGTAGAACCTCCACATTGTACTCTGTTTTACATTTGCATGATAATGGCAGGATGAAAGGAGGGTAGGATTTAAACACTGAGCATGTGACTGGTGTAGGACTGCAGTAGGGCTAGACTGGTTTCTGGCTAGACACCCATTTCCATCATATCAGACACGCATCCTCACCCTACACTTCTAAACCTGATTCAGTCTGGTAGCTGGCCATCTGTGGTGTTTAGGTCACCCTTCAGAGGGGACTGATTTTTCCTTGTAGGAAAAAAAGGTAAATTAGATTGGGGAGCATCAGTGCCCAAGCCTCTGTGTTGCTGTGTGGGAGCAAGGGATGATCTCTCTCCTGCCGACAGCCACCTCAATGCATTCCCCTTTCCGTATCCAAGATGGATTGTAAAATAAGTGGAGAATGCACATCAGTGCAATTTCTTCCTCTTCTCCTGCATTGGTTATGCAATCAAATAGCAGTTCCTGATGGAAGCAAGCATCCTGGCACCCTTTTTCAGACAATTGGCTTTTCCTTGCCTCTTCTGATGTCTGGATGATAAAACTCTTTCAGTGAAAATCATCCGCTTCAGACTGTGACATCAGTGGAGAAATCAGCCAGGAAGAGCTGGGTGGCTGCAGAGAGAAAACACTGTGATTTCAAAACAGAACTGGTGATCAGGAGTGACAACAGGGAAACAATCCACCAATATTATGGGCTGCTCCCTTTTAACGTTTCACTTGCAATTGATTTTGTCTGATTTCTTCTCAGACCCGGGGGGGGGGGGCGTGGGGTGGTGAGGTTAAACAGAGATCAAAGGAGTGTAAGCTGAAGTTGGTAGACAGATTTTAGCTCCAAAATGAAAATCCCTTCTCTGTCTCTCCTTTTCAGAGGGCTGATGTGGCTGTGGCACCATTAACCATCACCCTGGTTCGAGAAGAAGTTATAGACTTTTCCAAACCGTTCATGAGCTTAGGTATCTCTATAATGATAAAAAAGCCTCAGAAGTCCAAACCAGGAGTTTTTTCCTTTCTGGATCCTTTGGCTTACGAGATATGGATGTGCATTGTTTTTGCCTACATTGGAGTGAGTGTTGTGCTCTTCCTGGTGAGTCGCTTCAGTCCCTATGAGTGGCACACTGAGGAGTTCGAGGAGGGACGGGACCAGCCAGCCAACGACCAGACGAATGAGTTTGGGATATTCAACAGTCTCTGGTTCTCCCTAGGAGCATTCATGCAGCAAGGATGTGATATTTCTCCAAGGTGGGTTGTGTTTCCCTATGAACCTTCTTCCACTTCAGGTATTTAATCTTTAATCTAGGTGCTTTGGAGCCGGACAGGTTTTTCTTTGACCTTCTTTCCTGAGCCATCATCCGATTTTGTGATTCAGTTACCAATTCAGAAAGGATCTGGGGACTCACAGGTCTCACAGCCATGAACTTGGGATCTCAAACCTGAGACCATAAAAATACCATTCTAAATTTTATCCTGAGGAGTCCTTTTGAGGGAATTTACAGAGATGCAAATAAGATTTTGTTAAAACCACCTAACTGAAATTGATTTTTGTCAGTCGTGCACTCTGTTGCTGTTAAAACCAGGATCATTCTAGCATGACAGGGAAGCTATAAAATTCCTGTAAAGGAGGGAGAAATAATACAGTAGGTGCCCTGTGAAAGGTGATATGGTCTGTGCCAAAGATCACAAGTCCTATGAGGAGAGGCTGAGGGAGCTGGGGTTGCTTAGCCTGGAGAAGAGGAGGCTCAGAGGAGACCTTATTGCTCTCCACACCTACCTGAAGGGAGCTTGTAGACAGACAGAGATTGGTCTCTTCTCCCAGGCAACCTGTGACAGAAAAAGAGGACACAGTCTCAAGCTGTGCCAGGGGAGGCTTAGGCTGGATTTTAGGAAGAAATTCTTCACAGAAAGACAGATTGGCCATTGGAATGTGCTGTCCAGGGAGGTGGTGGAGTCACCATCACTGGAGGTGTTTAGGAAGAACCTGGATGGGGCACTTGGTGCTATGGTCTAGTTGATTAGATGGTGTCAGGTTGGACTCAATGATCTCAAAGGTCTTTTCCAACCTATTCTATTCTATTCTATTCTATTCTATTCTATTCTATTCTATTCTATTCTATTCTATTCTATTCCACTCTGTTCTAGAGCACACTGAGCAGCTCTCAGTATTACTGGCCTTTAGAAAGGTCAGAGCAGCACTGAGTTTTCCTTCTGGCTACCACTTCAGCCAGTAGTTCTGCTGCCTGAAAACTCAGTAAGTCCCAAAGCCTAGAGAGTTCCTCAAGGGACATTTTGGTGAATTAATTTTGTGATTACTTTCAGATGATTTTTCTTGGGAAAGCTGGCACAATGCTGGAAAACTGCATGAAATGCAGAAGATGTCAATCTGTGGTAGAGACACAAGCAGGAAGTTGTTTGTAAATAACATTGGGGAGTACCTCCTTCATTTTTGAGAGCTACATTTTCACAAGTCTTATTACAGGGAATTTTGCCTATTGCAAGAGCCCATGATACACAAATCTTCTCAATGCCTTGCTCATACCAAGGGCACTGAAAAAGAAAGGAAAAAAACATTAAAAGCATGGGAACCAAAGAGCTGCAAGCAGGGCTCTGGTTGGCTTTCTTTTTTTTATTAGCACAAATTATGTGTCCAGTAAGTAATCATATGCCCTGTAATAACTGAGGGGTCTTTTTTTGTGTGCTATGTCTGTATTCATGTGAGACAGGGAAAGGTTGTTCGCACCTCTAGTGTCTTGTGTTTAGAGCAGATGTACTCAGGGTTTGTGAAGCTGAAAAAAAACCTAATGAGCTGTGGCTTGGGATGTGAATTGCATGCATCCATCAGTCCCAACAGATCAGCTCTGGATATGGGTTGGAGGAAGACCATGTAGACAAGTGAAGCAATAAAACTGCTAGATGCTGTGGGACACAGCAGTCTTTCACTCTCTACACAGGTCTGAGTGAGAGACACACTTTTCTCTGTGCCTAAGGACACAGGGAGAACATTTTTGGCTGAGAACATCTTTGGCCAGCTTTGACTCAAAACAGAGGTACCACCAGTCACAAGAAAGAATTTACAGGCAGTATATGTGTTTTCTGTCTTTACATCCCATGGTGGCAGCTGAGGTGATGTTCTGATACAGGCAGACAGCAAAGAGGCCTTTCAGTATCCTTTTTTTTCACCATCCTTTCTCTTTTGAACTTTGTCTCGTCTCTCTTCAAAAGAGATTTCAGCAGAGATATGTGTCTTTTGGGTCACCACAGTAGGCAGAAGTTAATTTCCTGTATGCTAGGATGGCATCAAAGCTCAGGGGACAAGAAGGAAGCACAACTCCATCAGCAAGCGGAGATAACTCTGTGCATCTCAGCACATCTCCTGTGGGATGGTGGGGGGAGAGCAGGCACCAGCTCCTTGGCTATTTGGTGCCAGTTTGTCCAGATATTAGTAAGCTTGGGATAGAGGAAACAGAAAAGAGCCTGGATGACACTTTGATAGTGACAGCTTTTATGAATACCTTTTATCATCTGATCATTGATTAGTAGGAGTCCAGGTGGTGCGTTCAGAAAGTCTTCCCAGCAGAGGGAATTTCAACCTTATTGCTGTCTTGTAACACTAAGTGCACTACCATCAGCTTATTGTGGGTTTCATTCTCATTGTTGATCTTGTCATCATGATGCTCATTTAGGAAAGAGGCTGCCTTCCTCTGGGGGCAATACCCAGTTTCTCTTCCAAGCAGGAGCACGGAAAGGTGAAAAGCTGAGACTGCTTGGAATAGTAAATTTGGAAACACCCTTAATGAAAAGTGTCAAGGAAAGATCAGTGGCTTTGATTCAGGTAACAAGATTTGCTCCAGCTAAACAACCTGCTTTGGATCACCGTTTCAAAGCCTTGCTTTATTCCTGCTTTGAAATGGGGGAGCGAGACCGATGCCGTCATTGCTGTTGATTTGATCGGCCTGATAATGAAAATTGCAATTTAATTGAAACCAATATTTTTCCCAGGGAGCACAAGAGCACTTGCTGACTAGAAATATTTTCCAGAGGAGGGGAATTTGTAAAATTAACTGTGGGGGTTATTCTAGCTCACAGCAACCCTGAGCGCCGCTTCTCGAGGTGGTTGCGAGAGCGCGGGGCGGGTGGGACGGGACGGGGAGGGGACACACACACACACACATTGGTGTGGAATGTGAAAGCAAGGAGGAAGCAGGAGAGTGAGAATTTCTGTAGGATGTTGTTGTACAGCAAGGCTCTGAGCGGGCTCCCTGTTCCACAGGCATTTCTCACACGAACCTGGTGCAGGGTTCCTGTGACACGTCACACAGGAATGTGGATGCTTGGTGGAACAACATTGTGGGCAGGTGGGGAGCTGCTCTATTCTAACGCATTTCCTATCCGGGTGCTGCTAAACTTATCCCTACAATCCCTCAGCATCCCTCCCCAGTAATGAATTAACCAACATAAACAGCTTCTGTTATACATCTGCTCTGTCATTCTCTCCTCGGCAGAAAGGAGCAAGTGCAGGGCGGGGGGGGGGGGGGGGGGGGGAGGGGCGTTTTGGGAGGGTTTTTTTTGTGTGTGGAAGTTTCGGGTTGTTTATTTCAGCGTTGTTTTGGAAAGGAGTAAGGAGAATTTGTCTGGAGGTTTCTTCTTGTTGTTGTTGTTGTTTTCCAGAGCATTCTTGGTTTAAGTGCATATGCCACTATGTATTTATCATTTAAGGGGGGGGAAAAAAAGTGAGATGAAACTGCAGACACATCACTCAGCCCAGCGGGTGGGGAGGTTTGCAGCAACTCCTTGCTCTTGTAAATGTGCGTTTCTCAGGCTCAGACCAGTCCCCAGGGAACCTCGATCCCCCACAGAGGCAAAAATTTGCTTCTGAAGGAAAGTGACATCCTTTTTAAGGACACTTGTACCAGCCAGAGCTTTAATCAGGCTTTTAAGCATGCTAGTCACAATCTGCCGAGTGCCTGAAAGATACACTGTGAATATGATGACCTGCAGACAGCCAAGACAGAGAGTAGCTGTGGGTTGTGTGCTCATAGCCTCTTCTCCCAAGGAGTCAGGCTGCTGGGCATGAGGTTGAGTGGTGCCCTTGAAGCTCTTAAGCCTTGGTATCTACACACAGATTGGATGAGCATGGCAAAGACCTGGTAGTAACCAGTCATGGAGACTCCCCGATGGAGCCACTGGCAGTCTGTGTTGTGCCTTGGGACGGTGCAACATGAGCACGAGCAAGGAATCCATCCCTCCTGAATCACAAATGGGATGACTGAACTGTGGAATCATACAATCCTTATGGTTAGAAAAGACCTCCAAGATTATCAAGCCCAGCCATCAACCCAGTGCTACTATGACCACTAAGCCATGTCCCAGAGTAGGGACATAGCTTCAAACAAAGGACAGTGTGAGCTTTTGGACGCTTCCACACCTTCACTGACCAGTGACCTCACCAAGTGTGATTCAGTCAGTACCACATGGATTAATTTGTTGTGATTGAGGTGAGATGGTCCCTGCCATTGCCCTTAAAGTCTGTGCTTCCAAAGCACTGTCTGCTTCACAGCAGAACGGGAGACAAGCAACATTTTGGACTTGTGAGTAGTTTCATGTACACAGTGAAGTCTGAAATAGGCCATAAACCATTAGGCTTTCTGAAGTGCCACCTTAACTTCAGAAAACAGTCATAAAATTGCAAAAGCACTCATTAAATGTGAAATACAGACCCAGCAAGGAGATTGTCAAAGCAGGCATCTGAAGTAATAAATATCCCATAGCCAATGGCAAGTGCCTGCAGCAAGAGAAATGTGAAGTAAGGATCTCTCCCATTGCACCACTTCTCCAAAATGTAATTTGATAAATTGTCTTCAGAGCTTAAAATAAACCCCAGTGGGTAGCAGCTGCAGAGAGCAGGACCTCACTAACATCCAGCATATTGCTGCCACTCCTCGTTTAGGATGAACCCAAGGCCTTTGATAAGGTGGCTTCGGGGACACCTGAGCTTCATGACCTCTGCAATCAAACAAGGCATCTCAATTCTTCATCTGGCCTCTCATTTGCTACCAAATCAATTATTGTATTGTTGTGAAAAGGATAAAATACATATATAGATAGAGATAGATAGATAGATAGATAGATAGATAGATAGATAGATAGATAGATAGATATCAGGGAGGAAAATATATACTTCCCTTGTCAGCTTCCTAGCTTGATCTCCTGTTCTTTGTGACTTTAAAATGTATTGCTTCATATGGTTCGAGCTCAAAAGAGGCTTCCTGTATACTGGAGCCTATTAAATTTAATCCAGTTACTCTTCCTGTGACTCAGAAAACTTATGTTTGACTGAAATTAAATACATTTGGCTAAACCAGATCTCCCAGCAAGGCATTGTATCCTTCCCTTGAAGGTATCACGAGGTAGAATACACAATTTCTTTCAGCTGAGTGGCTATTGGAGTCTTGTCACCACTGGAGGTTGGCAGGAGGATAACCACCACACAGCATCACCCAGTAAATGCAGCCATCCTTTGTGTCCTGTCAGAGGGAAATTAGAGAACTCCAAACATAAACCCAGCTTCACGAGGGCTTGCTTTATACTGTGATGTGAAAACAATGCATGTGTGTTTTGGAGTCAGATTAAAACATACTGTGAGTAGAAGGGAATTGGCATGACATGACAAGGTATTGTGGCTTGAAGTTGCTGATTATAATCTGCACAGTGGAGGACAGAGCTGAAGATGCCCTGGTCAGCCTGCTCTGGGAATGAAATGATGGATGGGATGAAACTTTTCTCACAGCCTGCATCTGTGCAGACATTTTGAGAGCATCACCAGGGATGTACGAGCAGGAAGAGAGTCTGTGCTGGTCAGTGCAAAGTGTCATAGGGAACCACTGCTGGGAACTGCACCACATCAGTGTGCCCTAAAGGTTCTGTGTCTTTACTGCATGAAGGAAGATGTGATCCACCAGTCAGCTGTCATGACATAAAGAGTTAAATGCTCTTAACATGCCTGCAGGGTCCGGCCCTGGAGCCAGCACAGGGTGCAGTGGGAGGTGCCAAGCAGTGACCCCTGGCCTTGAAGGGGATGTGCTGCTTCGGGAGGTTTGCTAGCAGAGGTGCTGAATGGATGTACTCCGAGGTGGGAAGGAGAGAGATAAATGCTGGCTGCTATCCAGTCAATAGATACCATCTGTTATTTATAGGCATCTCGTGGACATCGTTATTTGTTTCTAGTGGCATGGCAACGATGTGCTCTGGCTGATCTATACAGCGTGCACCTAGGCTTGGATTTCACTGTGCTCCTTTCTGTGGCACTCTGCAGGCTTTCTGTGGCACTCAGTCGTAGCGGTCTGGCTGTGGAAGAGCAAGTGTGGTACTTATTCTGTACCTGTAATTAACGCTGCACATTTTCTCCTGCTGCCTTTCCTGCTTATTTACAGTTCTTTTTTAGATCAGTTGAAGAGCTCACAGGAGGCTTCAGCCACAGAGCTGGTGGAAACAACAGCAAAATTGCTCCACAAGTTGTTGAGGTTTTTTATTCCTTAAACTAGCCTCTAGAGATTCGTTTTCATAGCAGCACTTCTAAATTTCATTGAGATGTTCCTAACACTGAAAGATTTCCCAACCCCCCCCCACCCCCCAGTTTTAGATAAGATCTAAATCAGAAATTGCTCAGGACAAAAAAGTTTGTTTGGTTTTTGGTTGGGATTTTTTTTTTAGTGAAAGGTTTGATTTGGGATGTTTCAAGGGAATTATTTCTGTTCTGCCCTTTGTTAACTTACATTTGCAGGGTACTTACTTATTTTGCTAAAAATTTAGAATTAGGGAAATTAGAACCAGCTGCATTTAGCAATTAAAAGGATTTTAATTCCTTCCTGAAATGAAGTCTGAGCTTCAGTGTTTATTTGGCAACTCTGCTTGATTTCAGTAGGCGTCTTCTCCTGACACTCCAAACATCTGCCTGATGCACAGTGCTGCTGCTGTCCTTGCAGGACCCATTTTAACATGAAAGGGAACTTAACTTGTCCTGGAGGGTCACTGGAGAGCTGTGCAAGCTTTTCCCAAGCCAGAAGTCCCACAAGCAATAAGGAAAGATTTGTGCTTCCTTTTTTTCCCCCCCCTTGCACTGTTTGCACAGGAATGTCTGGGAAAGATGGAGCTGGCTGGCAGGGCTTCCTGAAATGACTCTGGGACATGGGTGCTGGTGTCCTTGCTCTGATGGCCCAGGCTGCTGACTGCCTGTTGGATTCACTGCACATTCTTGAGGCAAGGAGCACATTTTTGCAATGGAGAAAGCAGCACTTTGTTGTTTCTCTGGGGAGCACATGCAACCTGCAGCTCATGCTGGGGCTGCTCTGGGGTGCAGGGCAGCCAAGCCAAACTGGAAGCAAGGCTGGTTGAGCACCCCTACTCCTTCTCCAGCATGGGGTGAGTCTGGGAAGCTTGAAGGATCATAGAATCAATAAGGTTGGAAAAGACCTCAGAGATCATCAAGTCCACCCTATCACCCAACATCTCATGACTAAGCAAGCCATGGCTTCAAGCGCCACGTCCAATCCTTTTTGGAACACCTCCAGGGATGGGGACTCCACCACCCCCCTGGGCAGCACATTCTAATGGCCAACAACTCTTTCTGTGAAGAACTTTCTCCTCACCTCCATCCTAAAATCCTCTGGCACATCTTGAGACTGTGTCCTCTTGTTCTGGTGCTGGTTGCCTGGGAGAATGATCTGTGGGAACAAAGCTCAGGTTCATTTCTTTTTGGCATCTGACTTGAACTGGTTTGCTGAGGTTAGTCTTTAAGTATAAATCTAAAAACCCTGGGATTTCAACTTCCAGGAAAGTCTTCTCTCCTTTTAAAAGTGTACCAAATGATTTTGCAGTTATCTCTACCTGGCAGAGTTAATTGTGTCCAGGGAGGGGAAATTCAGGTCACAGGGTAACGGCAAATCACCAGGAACTGATGACCACACTTATTTCTGAAACCCACTTAACCAGAGAAAGTGACTCACCAGAGGAGCAGCCTGACAAATTGCACAGTATCTAACTGAACAGACCCCTTTGGAGGCTGTGCACTTCCATGGCAACCAAAATGTGGCAGCCAGGGGGAAAATGGAGATTCTTTTAAAATAGTTACCTTGCTGCCTCTTTTTTTTCCTTTTTTTTTTTTTCCCCATTTGGAAAAATGCTGAAGGATACAGAAGACTCAGAAGAAGGAAATAACCAACACAGAGAGTATTGTTGGGGAAATGCAATTTCATCTGTAAAGGGAAAAAAAAAATAAACCACAAACTGTGTCTTTGAAATTTCCATGCTCTGCCATCTGAAAGTTTCTGAATGTTGCAGAGGTAATGAATGTTTCCTCCCCTGACCTGTAAGCCTCATCCTCAGGATGGTTTCCCTGCATATCAATGGAATGGAATGGAATGGAATGGAATGGAATGGAATGGAATGGAATGGAATGGAATGGACCGGACCAGACCAGACCAGGGTGGAAGAGACCTTCAGGATCATCGTGTCCAACCTATCAACCAATCCAACCCACCTAAACAACTAAACCATGGCACCAAGCACCCCATCAAGTCTCCTCCTGAACACCTCCAATGATGGTGACTCCACCACCTCCACAGGCAGCCCATTCCAAATCACTCTCTCTGTATAGAACTTCTTCCTAGCATCCAGCCTAAACCTCCCCTGGTGCAGCCTGAGACTGTGTCCTCTTGTTCTGGTGCTGGCTGCCCAGGAGAAGAGACCAACCTCTGCCTGGCTACAACCTCCCTTCAGGTAGTTGTAGAGAGCAAGAAGGTCACCCCTGAGTCTCCTCTTCTCCAGGTTAAGCAACCCCAGCTCCTCTCCTCATAGGGCTTGTGTTCCAAACCCCTCACCAACTTTGTTGCCCTTCTCTGGACACCTTCCAGCAAGTCAGCATCCTTCCTAAACTGAGGGGCCCAGAACTGGACACAGGACTCAAGGTGTGACCTAACCAGCGCTGAGTACAGGGGCAGAATGACCTCCCTGGCTCTTGCTGGCCACACTGTTCCTGATACAGGCCAGGATGCCACTGGCCCTCTTGGCTGCCTGGGCACACTGCAGGCTCATTTTCAGCCTACCATTGACCAGTACCCCCAGGTCCCTCTCTGCCTGGCTGCTCTCCAGCCACTCTGACCCCAGCCTGTAGCATATGTAGTCACTCTCCCACAACTCAGAGGTTGCTGGAGGACAGCAAGAAATCTGCTGCAAATTCCCCCTTCGAGTGCCAGCTTTCCTAAGCATTGCAGCAGCTGTGTTTCAGGAGTCAAACACATAATCCAAAAGCAGATGTGTTAAGCTAAAAATATATTTTTGCATCTCATTTTTTTGGGGGCCAGAGAAACATTTCTGATATTTTTCTGGTTGAAGACAACATTAAAAAAATAGCAGGGAGAGAAGTTTTGTAATCCCCTGGGAAGTTTGCCTCCTGTGAGGAAGAAATGGCAGGTGCTGAGAGTGTCTCTCTAATGCTGTGCACTGCCTAGGGGTCAGGAGCGGCACGGAGGTTTGGAGGGGTGCCTCTGAGATTTATAGCCTTCTCCATGACACCAGCAGGAGACCCTCTGCACTCCAGGGACTCCCTATTATGCTGTACTCCCACTCGCTGGTTTTCAATCAGTAACAAAAACACACTTTCTCTTTCCATTTCCTTCCCTCTTGATAACTGTTATCCCCGAGCAGTCGGCCCAGCTGGGGCCTGACACTCTCTGAGCTGCAGGCAGGACTGTGCGGGGTTGTGTCTTCCTAATAGCTGGGTCGTTTCCTGAGTGTTTTTCTCAAAGAATAAGGGCTGTGAGGAGCTGAATGACCTCCAATCCCCCGAAGTGGTGACCTCTGCAAGGCTGCCTGTCACATACTGCTTTAAAGTTGGCACTCCAGAAGAATATTGCCGCTGAGACGGGAAACCCTGAGCGTGTTTTCACAGGGAAGCCTTGCTTAAATAACTCTCCCATATGCTGTGCATGACTTTTATCAGCACTGAGATATCATGTGCATACTCTCTGGGTACACAGCAGAATGAGCACTGTGCTCCCCATTTCAAATTGTTCTGGCTCACAGCACACAGAACAGCACAGCTCCTCTTTGCTGGTTTAATCCATTAGGGCTAGCCTAAACCTTATGGCCTTCCACTGGTAATTTCAGAGAACCTCTCTTATTCCACCAGAATTCAGGATTTATTGTACCTGTTCTGCTTTTGTCCCAGATTTCATCCCAGCTACTTGTCCTGGTCACTGGGGAAGCATCACACCCCCTTTTCCAAAGAAGTTCAGGAATGTGTGGCACTTGGTGCCGTGGTCTAGTCACGAGGTCTGTGGTGACAGGTTGGGCTTGATGATCTTTGAGGTCTCTTCCAACCTTGGTGATACTGTGTACAGACAGTGAGCAACACCCATTGCAACACCCCAAAATGATGAGCAGGCAAAGGCAAATTTGTTGCAATGTGACAAGGGTGATGGGCTATTCATGGTGAGAGGCTGGATGAAGGCAAGTGATTGGGAAAAGCCAAAATCTGTGTCATGCTAAGAAACAGAAGTAAAAGCCTGGCTGTGCTTCCATGGGGTCTGGAGTTGGAGGACGCAGAGCATTGAGTCACCGCTGAAGCCAATCATGTTGGTGTCTTGGCCTTCCTTCCATTTTCACTTGGATCAAAGGAGCCACCTGATTAATGTCATCAAATAGCAGGCAAGGGTGGACAGCTTGTGCACAGCCCCCCTTCTCTAACCAGCAGCATACATTGCAGCATTCAATCTGGTTAATAACATTCAGTAATTCTGATTAGTGTCTCCCCAAAAGAGTTGCTGCTTACCCTTAGATCCAAAGGCTAAGCAGCGATAATCCAATCATGGTAATCATAACTTACTGCTTTGATCTTCAGATAAAAGAGCCTTATAGAAGTGCAAAAGTGTTACATCACCGTTATTTGGACAACTTCAAAGCGTGCTGTATACACTAATGAATTCTCCCAACACACTCTGATGAGAAGTAATAGGGAGCAAATGTGTGAACAGAGGAGTGGAAAGGAAAAGGGCAGAAGAAGTCCTCATGTGGTGAAAAGGCAAAAGCAGTAAAAAAATCAGTGCCTGCACACTGTGGAGAGGTGTGAGATGTGACAAAGGGTCCAGAGGGCCCAGCTGCAGGAGTATGGTCTGAGTATCTCCATGGTCAGGTGCAGTGAGACTGAATAACTTTCTTCTGTGGAAGAGTAGCTGTGCAGAAAAGTCTTGTTCTGAAAATCTCTTATTTGAAGTGAAGACTGCCATCCAACCTGCTAACATTGGTCTTACATGGGGTTTTCTGCATTAGCAGCATGAGAGCCATCAGTGCACTTAAATGAGCATGCCTGAGCAATGCCTAGGTCATTGGCCAAGGAAGCCAATGGTATCCTGGCCTGGATTAGAAAAGCTGTGTCCAGCAAGAGCAGGGAGGGGATTGTCCCCTGGGACTCAGCTCTGGGGAGGCCACACCTCGAGTGCTGTGTCCACTTTGGGGCACCTCAATCCAAGAGATGTGGAAGTGCTGGAGCCAGGGCAGAGGAGGGCAAGGAAGCTAGGAAGGGCCTGGAGAAGAAATCTGATGAAGAGTGGCTGAAGGAGCTGGGGATGGTTAGTTTGAAACAGGAGGGTGAGGGGAGACCTCCTGGCTCTCTGCAGCTACCCGAAGAGGTTGTGGAGAGGTTGGTGCTGGTCTCTTCTCCCAGGAAATTAGTGACAGAACAAGAGGGAATGGCCTCAAGCTGCCACTGGGGAGGTTCAGACTGGACATTAGGAAAGCATTTTTGAGAGCAAGAGTGGTCAGGGATGGAGTCCCCATCCCTGGAGGTGTTCCAAAAAGGCTTGGACGTGGCACTTGGAGCCATGGTTTAGTTAGTCATGAGGTGTTGGGTGACAGGTTGGACTTGATGATCTCTGAGGTCTTTCCCAACCTTATTCATTCTATGATTCTATGATTCTATGATTCAAGTGCATGGGATTCTCTTCTGTAAGAGAAATGTTCTCTTCTCTCCCATATCCTGAAGCTGTAAGAAGCAGGACGTCAGGCTGCAGAGAGAGAAACAGAGGGAGGGGGCAGCTTTTCATCTCAGCAGCATTTCCAAAGCCTTCAAAACAAAAAAAAAATCACCAAATGGTTTTTAGCAGGTGAAACAGAGGCAGGAGATACATTGAGCAGGTTTTCCCCCTCACAGTTTGGGAGTTTTAATGTTAAAATGTTTTAATGTTTACATGCTCCTGTGCATGTAACAAATGCTGTCTGGGGAGCCCAGACTCACTCCTTACCACTTCTACAAGGGATGCAGCATGCCCCTGTAGGAAAAAAAAATAAATAAAAATTATAGGCTCAGAAGTTAGAGAAAATGTAAATTGCACAGTCTTGGTGAGGGCTCACATTTTAAATCAGGAATAAGAAACAAGAGCACAACAGAATATTTGGGATCCTGCTCGGAGGGAAAATCTTCCAGCGCAGGAAAAAGAAAACAACAAACCCTAAACCCTCTCCTGCCAGAAAAGGACTCTCTCTCACTGCACTGGGAAATCTGACAAAAGACAAGGGGGGGGGGGGGGAAAGGCACACACACAAAAACCCACCAAAAACTCCATAAAAATTCAAAAACAGAGCAAAGAGAGTCAAGGGAATCAAAGCAAGGAAGGCGCCCTGGAAGAAATCTGAGCTAGGTCATTACAGCATTGTCCAGAAGTCCTTATTGCTCTCCACAACTACCTGAAGGGAGGTTGTATACAGGTGGGGGTTGGTCTCTTCTCCCAGGCAACCAGCACCAGAATAAGAGGACACAGTCTTAAGCTGCACCAGGAGGAGTTTAGGCTCAAGCTGAGGAGAAAGTTCTTCCCAGAAAGAGTAATTTGCCCTTGGAATGTGCTGCCCAGGGAGGTGGTGGAGTCACCGTGGCTGGAGGTGTTCAAAAAGGAATTGGATGTGGCACTTGAAGCCATGGTTTAGTTAGTCATGAGGTGCTGGGTGATAGGTTGGACTTGATGATCTCTGAGGTCTTTTCCAACCTTATTGATTCTATGATTTTATGAACTCTCAGCAATGGAGCCCTAAATTGTGAGCACGTGTAGGTGGCTAAAGAGCATCTTGGAAAAATGAAGAAGTGGCAGCAGATAATCCAAAATACATTAAATCTTTGGCAAAAGGGGGGGAAAAAAAGGAAAAAAAAAAAAGAGGGAAAAAAAAGCTTTTTCATCAAGCTGACTTTGAAGAAGAGCCTGGGAGAGAGCATATGAAATGTAGCACCACAGCAAAGGACGTTAGCACAATAGGCCGTTGCTTCAAAAGAAGGATGAGTGCTGTTAAATTCGGGGCCACCTGAGGTTGAGGAAGTTCCTGAGCAATGAATCTCCTGGGGCTCTCCAGCAACTGCTTCTGACAACATTTTGTGCTTGTCACCTTGTGCATTTCTCTCAGCAAAGCGAACAAACGTCACCGAAGTGAGAAAAGTACCTGAAGAGCCTTTTTTGCGGCGGGATTTTTTTGCTCAAAGGCATAATGAGAGTCAGGTCGGTTTGGGGTTTGTTTTTTTTTGCCTTGTAGCAGAAAAGTGGGAAAACTGCAGAAGAGAGATGACTTTGCCTTTCACCAGAGCTGCTGAGAAGCCCAAAGTGGCCACGTGTTTCCCAGCAAATCTCTGTCTAAACACTCGTCCCTTAAATCATGCTGGTTTGCAACACAGAGATGCACTGTGCCTGTACTTAGGAGGCTCACAGTGTATTTTTTTTTGTCATCTATTGCTTCTGACTTTTCACCACACCTATTTTTCCTTCTGTCCCTCTCTCCTAGTCCTTTCTTTGCAATGCTTTTCAGCAGCTCTCTGAAAGAGATGGGTGTAGTATCCTGCACTTTTAGGGATAAGCATCTCAGCAGCCAGCTCTGATTGCTCAGGGAGGGTGGCTCCCTCAAGCAAAGAGCATGCCCTTCACTTATGCTCTGAAGGAGTGGTTTTACACCATGGGTCCTGCCAAAATTGAGGGGGGCTGGTTGTCCATGGTTGTTTGGTATCTAGTGCTTCCAGCCAGTGTGATCATACATCATCAGCTGAGCAGGTGGTTTGTCTTAGTTGGACATCGCCAGGCTGCATTTTGTGTCCACTGAAGCCCACAGGAAGGCACAACCTGCAGACTGCTATTGAGGATGTAAATTACCCCCTGCGCAGCTGGACCAGCTGATGTTTCCTCCACCTGCCAGGATTGTCTCAGGAAGGGGAAGTGAGCAAAGAAATAATGCAGAGAGAAATTCTACCTGGTGGCCAATTCTTCAGGACACCCACCCAGGTGAAGCTCACAAATGTGATTCATCCTTTTCTCCCACAGCTGGAAACTGAATTAGAGAGATGAAGTAAGCTACCCTGCATCCCATAAAGTGGCAGAGCTTCCCAAGGAACACTTAAAAAGGGTTCCTGGATGCTAGTCCTCTAGCTAGTCTGCTGGGTACCTCTTGCCTGTCAAAATGCTAAGTGAATGACTTGAAAACAGCATGTAGCTGCTCCATGTAGTCATGCTTATACTTAGCACTGCAGCAATCCAAGCTCCAATGACTGGAGAACCACAAGTGGCATGATGCATTTCTGACTAAGCAGGAAAACTCATCTTAGAAAGAGGTTTTGCCCATTAAAGGGAAATTGAAGGGGGGGAGGGGGAAGAGTAACATTACATTCTGCAAAAGAAGAGCTGAAGCAGTAGGAGAGGGATCATATACTGCTGTCCAAAGCCATCAGCTTAGGCAGAAAGAAACAGTAAATAAACTATGGCTTATAATTAAAGCCACAAAACATATATCCTCCTGTGGAATCTGGGAGATTCTGCATATTTGCACACAATATGTTTGGGTTTTGCAGTATTTACACAGCAAGTTACTCCTAGGCCCCTTCTTAAAAGGTCTTCTGCGGGGATTCTGCCATCCATATTGCCTCCTTCTGGTGTGTTGGCTTTGGGGATCAGATGAGGCAGCTTGGTTTGCTTGAAGGCATGAGAAAGAGCAGATCTCCAGTTCATGTGCAAAAGTTCAGAAGCTCTCTGGTTTTATTTTCTTTTCTAATGAAAATTAGAAAAAGAAATGCAGGAGAGAGGCAACTTTTGACTCCCAGGAGCTGTGCACCCTCAGCTTTCTTACCCTGTTTGTGTTACCCACAGGGAATCAAAACATGCAGCTGTTACCTGTGCAGAAAAGTCATGAGTTGGAGCTCAGTTTGGTTATTTTACTGCTGGGAGAGGTGGATGAGAATGTCAATGGGAAAAGACAAAAAGAAAAGTCTTAGCTCTCTGTTTATAAAGATTCTCTTGAGGCTCTGTGTTAAAACCCAGTACTGCAGTCAGACTCCAGGCTGTAGCAGGAGGTGGGGTTCCATGGAAACAAATGCAAACTAATAATGGCAAGAAAATTATTAACACATTATGGAGAGAGAAATATGCACCAGAATCACTCCAACTTCATGCCAAAGACTTGGTAGCTCATTCAAAACTACCCATTAATTTTATCTAAGAATTTTTTTACAGTAAAGGTGGTGAGGCCCTGGAACAGGTTGCCCAGGGAAGTTGTGGATGCACCCTGCGTGGAAATGATCATGACCAGGTTGGACAGGGCCTTGAGCAGCCTGATGTCGTGGAAGGTGTCCCTGCCCATGGCAGTGGGGTTGGAACTAGATGACCTTTAAGGTCCCTTCCAACCAAAACCATTCTATGATCCATTGCAGTACAGAGTGAGAGCTTTGCAGCATGTGTGTGATGGATTCACCCAGAGCTGTCCCTAGCTCCACAGCCTCACGCTGAGTTTGTTTCTCTATCCACAACTCTTCACTGACTTTTCAAGCAAACCAGGGGCTCACGTCAGGGTCAGAGATAAAGCAGTGAGACCAATGGTGCCAGATGGTCTGTGACATACAGAAAAAGCAAAGTTTAGTTGTGTTGACAAAGTTTAATGTTAAAAATTGGTCTAAAATAAAACTAGAGCAAAATGTTTGCAACCAATGCACTACCAGACTCCAGATAGACACATGAAACTAGTGAGAGGCAGTATCAGATAGGCAAAGTAGTGTCAGAGATCAGAGGATCTGTGTGGATACACAGTGGATCTGGGGGGGAATGGAGCAAAACTAGAAGTGAGTGGATTCAGATTGGATGTCAGGAAGAAGTTGTTCCCCATGAGGGTGGTGAGACACTGGCACAGGTTGCCGTGGGAGGTGGTGGAAGCCTCATCCCTGGAGGTTTTTAAGGCCAGGTTGAATGTGGCTGTGAGCAACCTGATCTAGTGTGAGGTGTCCCTGCCCGTGGCAGGGGGGATGGAACTAGGTGATCTTTGAGGTCCCTTCCAACCTTAACAATTCTATGATTCTGTGGAAGACCAGAAGTGGATTAGACCTACAATCAGGGAAAGAAGCATATAAGACCTTCTCTTTCGACAGTTTTGCATAAATTCATTCAGTGACAACTATGTCACTTGACTTTATTAGAACTGAATTTAACAGCAGATCTGGGAAATCCTCCCAGAGCAGCTCTGCCTTTGGAATCCCAGATTTCTGCTTCTAATTAGAAAGCTGTCAGTTTGGGTGTAATTCTCCCTAAGAAATGCAGTTGAGGGTGAGGGGAAAGGAGAAGTCAGAGAGAGCTGAGATGCTGCTTGAGCAGTTTTGGAATGAGCTTTATATTGTTTATTTTCTGATGATCTATTAGCTGCTGGAAGGTGCTGCCCAGGGAGGTGGTGGAGTCCCCATCCCTGGAGGTGCTCAAGAGGGGATTGGATGTGGCACTAGGTGCCATGGTCTAGTCATGAGGACTGATGATCTTTGAGGTCTCTTCCAACCTTATTGCTTCTATGATTCTATGATCTTCTTTAGTATTTTTTTGCCAAAACAAAACCAACCAACCAACCAAAGTGTTATGCCCTTCTAATAAGATGGCACAGGCAAACTCCTGTTGGCTTTTCCTACCTGCCATAAGGGATAAGATCAAAGAGCAAACTGTCTGATCAAGGATTGCATTTTGTTTTAAGAAATAAGAGATTATAGCTGCATGATTTTTTTTTTCTCTCTGAAGAATCCACCAGTGCTAAGGCTAGAATATTAACAACAAAGCCAAACACAAACCTCTCTTCATTGGGAACAAAGGAACCTTACTGTTCCTTTCTGTTTCCAACTGGCGAAATGCAGTTACTTGCACCAGGAAACGTAAGAGCAAAAGTCATCCAAGTAAGGAAATCGAAATTATGCTTTTCAGCCTGGTCAGCTGCTGGTTTTCTGTTAGGCAGGTGTAAAATAGCACATTCCAGAATGATCTTTTAAATTACATGTGTGGTAGGTAAGGGTTTTGTGTGTTAAAAAAGCTGAAAGAAAAGTATTTGTCACAAGAGAGCAGAAACAGAGCTGTTGCCCAGGTGAAAACGATGCCTTTTAGCCTTTCAGAAATGAAACATTAAGTAATAGGAAAATGCAAAGCTTGGATGGACCCAAACAGAGCTGAGATTGTTTAGCCTGGAGAAGAGGAGGCTCAGGGGAGACCTCATTGCTGTCTACAACTACCTGAAGCGAGGTTGTAGCCAGAAGGGGGTTGGTCTCTTCTCCCAGGCAACAAGCACCAGAACAAGAGGACACAGTTTCAAGCTGTGCCAAGTTTAGGATGGAGGTGAGGAGAAAGTTCTTCACTGTGAGAGCTGTTAGCCATTGGAATGTGCTGCCCAGGGAGGTGGTGGAGTCCCCATCCCTGGAGGTGTTCAAGAGGGGATTGGATGTGGCACTTGGTGCCATGGTTTAGTCATGAGTTCCACGGTGACAGGTTGGACTTGATGATCTTCGAGGTCTCTTCCAACCTTGGTGATTCTGTGGTTCTGTGATTCTGTGATTTTTCAGGATGCTCCTTTTAGAGGACATTTGCAACCATTATCTGCTCATTCCAACTGAGAATATTCAGTTTTCATTTACAATTTTACACGGTGCTCTGATTCCGGTTCCCAGGCAGCTCTAATTGTGCACCACGGCTAATGAGGGCAGAGTATTTACTACTTAATTGTGCACCATGGCTAATGAGGGCAGAGTATTTGCTACTTACTCCTGCAAGGGTAATATTGGAAAGGAGCATCCTGTTCCTGCTACTCTTCTGCAGGGACAGAGAGGGCCCCAAGTCAGGGAGAGGTTGAGGAGGGTGGGTGATTATAGCCAGCACAGGCAGGGCTAGAAGAAGGAACCAAGAGAGCTTAATTTGGACTGTGTAGGAAAGAAGAGTGTAGGTACAGAAGGAATAATACAAGTTAAAAATGTACAACCTAGTCTATCTGGCTATTTCATCCCTTTCAGGATCCCAGAATTAGCCATCCATTAAAGTCTCTTTTTTGCTGTTTTCCCTGCTTATTTTATTCTGATCTTTTTAGATCCTGCATATTTGCAAGCATTACTATATGATAATGAGGGGGAATAAATCCAAAGGTCAAACAGACAAATCCAAACATCTGAGCCTCAGCATACCTCTAAAGGACTAACCATCTCACCTTACCTCTGCAGAGGACTGAGTGGCTGACTCATTTCTGCACAGCAGAGAACTGATTGCATCCATGTTATGCTTGAATGGGTATGGGCACATGTAAATTCTCCATGCGAGGGGATTTAAACCCCATACTGCACATCAGTGAAGAGAAATGAACTGGAGCTAGGGCTCAAGCTGCAGCACATTTGTTAGTCAAGTGGAAGGTCATTTTCTGTTATCCATCTGTGGAGTGAGATACTAAAAACCTCAAAGTGACTTCAAAGTACACAGCAGAGCTAGTCCTCTGTGACTGCTCTTACTAGAGCATAAATGTAACTCTGGAGTCCCACCAGCTTTTGACCAGACTTTTAGCTCCCTAGTACTGAAGTCCCTTCTAGAAATGGGACATTATCTCCTAAATTACAAAGGCTGTTCCACAAATGAGTCCCATGATGGTAGCACTGCTGCTCTGCTGTTTAGGCTACAGAAGTAGCAGAACAAGACCTTAATGGATATTGTCTTTCCAACCACTTGCAGAGACAAGCAGTAACAGGCACTGGCTCAAAATCCAGTATCCAGAGAAATCCAGCTTACCTTGTTTAACCTGTGCTCACTGCTGCTGAGCTATGTGGATGTCACATGGGATCATATCTGCCTTGTGTGATGTTTGGAGGTGTTTAGGAGGAGACTTGATAGGGTGCTTGGTTGAATGGCTTAGTTGATTAGGTGGTGTTGGATGATGGGTTGGATGTGATGATCTTGAAGTTCTCTTCCAACCTGGTCTATTCTATTCTATTCTATTCTATTCTATTCTATTCTATTCTATTCTATTCTATTCCATTCATGACTCTTCCTGTATTTTTTAATTGTATTGCACTAGTCTCCAAGAGCCTGTGTTGGCCAATGCTCCCTTGTGTTAGATGCTGCACCACCATGGAGCAAAAGGATGATGTCCTGCAAAGCCTTTTTTTCAGAGTGCTTCCTCTGCTGTGCGTTTACAGCAGTTCAGATTCACAGCTTCTAGCTCTAAGTCAATCTAGCAATGAGGGCAAACATTGCCCATTAGCAGTGTCTGCAACAAAACATCATGCACATGAAGCCCTTGCTATACTGGCAGTCATAGCAAACTATCCATCTCCTCTCCTTTCCTCCACGGTCTGTGAAAGTGAGCACTCATCTCCTCAGAGCATCTCATGTCATGAGGGCAAATGACCAACCTCGGCAGCAAACAGCCAGATGAGACTGGTGCCTGGTACAGACATGCATCCTATTCCATTTGAAACCCAGGAGAAAGAAGCTACAGCCCCCTCTCTCTCTTTGCCCAGCCTCTCTTTGCTACCTCTCAGCCCCCACACCCCACAGTTACTGTTTGGTGCTGCCAGTGCCAGGTGTGGAGCTGGGAAGCATAAGCCATCTGCAGCTGACAGCAGGCAGCCCCCATGGGATAAGCAAGCAATGCACATCCCCAGGGTATCAAGGGTCTCGAGGCAGGAATCTGGCTGAGTGCTGCTGAAGAGATTGAAAGAAGTAGCAGAAATATCCCAGCTTTGCCAGGAAGGAAAAGCTGTATAATTTGCAGCTGAAAATGAATGTGATTATTTGCCAGCTCAAAGTGGCCTTCATCAGCAGAGATTGTTGTATTTGACATTATCTGGTTACTTTTATTTCAAGCCTCTGTGCCTTTTCTGAGAGCTTCCTTCCCTGAGCACACATCACCCAGACTAATTAGAGAGAGGTCGTTCTTTCCTCTTCCTCATCAATCTGGAGATGTGAGCTGAAGCCATAGCTGCCTCCCAGTCCCCCTCCAAATGTGAAACAGAAGGTAGAACAGAACTATAAGGAAGTGGTGGAAGTGGTGCAGCTGGTAGGGCATGTGGGTTTAGTCTCTTGCCAGCTCTGAGGTCAGTGGTTACCAGGGTGTGCTTTCCCTCCACGGAGCAATGGAGCATGAAGGTTTGTCAAGTCATGTTAAAGCACAGCAAAACACAGCAGCTGGACCCAAGGCTTCACGCAGACCTGGGCACAGCATGGCGTGTGCTATCACACACTGGTCCAGTGCCCTTAGCTGGACTGAGATATTTCTGTTACCATTCCATAAACCATATTTCAGTGGAGTGACTCAGGCCAGCAGACAGGCAACACTGAGAAATGGTCCCCTGATGGAGAAATAAACAATGCTTCTCGTGGACAGGTCCTCCTTAGTCAGACTGTCTGGCTTTAGCAAATGACATTGTAAGTTACCTTCTGTCTGGGATGGTGTTCTGCATCTAGAGAAGGAGCATATCAATAATTTAGACAGGATGCATGAATGCTGACATCACTCTGAAATGATCTGCCACTCTTAAAAATGGTTTGAAAAGATTTCAATATAAATTAATGCCTGCTTGACTCCTTTGCCTCCACAGCTACCCAGTGGTTACGGATAATTGGTTATTTGATTGCAGCAAGTGCAAAATGCCTGGGTTTTGAGGCCTTATTATGAACATCTTGTCTAACCACCTGCTGCATACAAAGCAGAGAACATCAGTAGGCAACTTATTTATGAAGGCTGGAGCTCCTCTCTGAGCTTCACTATTTCTTATAGAAAAACACAGAGGTTTGGGGTTTAAGCTTCAAGTGATGGAGGAGCTGACCTAGTGATCCCAGCTGGTCTATATATGTGACCTAGCTCCATAATGCTGTGCTTTCCTGATGGGGGTATGTGACACAACATGGATGTCACCAGACCTGCTGTTTGGATGGGCACTGCCTTGCCCAGCTAAGCTTTCCTTGTGGTTGTCTCTGTGTCTTAATATTATATACCCTCAAAGGAATTGGAAAGCAAAGCAAATTAAATCACTTTTATTGCTATTTCCCACCCCCCCCCGGGAACTCTTCTATCCCTTGTCTAATTACACTGACACCTTGAAAAGTAGATTAAAAACTAATACAGACTTCTGGCTCCTCTGGAAGTAGCTGGAGAACATGACTTTGGGCAAACACTCAGGTAAATGATGGGCCTGCAAGAGCAAGCTGCACCTTTTGGACCTTTCCAGTCCTCCAGTTTGACTCTCCTCTCTGTGTCCAGGTCTCTCTCCGGCCGCATAGTTGGTGGCGTCTGGTGGTTCTTCACCTTGATCATCATATCCTCCTACACAGCTAACCTGGCTGCCTTCCTCACCGTGGAAAGGATGGTTTCCCCCATCGAGAGTGCAGAAGACTTGGCCAAGCAGACAGAAATCGCCTATGGGACCCTGGAAGCTGGCTCAACTAAAGAGTTTTTTAGGGTAAAAAGGAAACTTTAATGCAAGCATTCTGATTAGTCTCTTGTTTGGCAAGTCCCCCAGTCCTCACACACCCTTAGCTCAGCTGGTTTTTCTCTTGCTTCCCTTTACCGTGTTAGGACCTGCTGAGCTTGTCCCTAGAACAGCCAAAGTTCAGTTTGCCCTGTGCCTCTTGAAAGGCTGGCAGTGTCTCCAGTAAAGGTGATTTTCTGCAGTTGCCAACATGAATACGGAATATCTGTGTGCTTCCCCATGATACTGAGGAGCTGCTCTGAGCAGCTCCAAAAAGACACAACTCATCTCCTGATTTTGAGCTTGGTTTGCCCATGATTTAGTCCCCCACATCACTTCCCATGTATGAATACATTGTCATAAGTCAGAGACCAATCTGGGCCCTGGTGCAGAAGTGGCAGGAGGTTCACTAACATCCCATTAGTTTAGTTGGTTAAATGGTGTTGGGTGATAGGTTGGACTTGATGATCTCAAAGGTCTTTTCCAACCTGGGTAATTCTGTATTCTGTATTCTACTCCATTTGCCTTCCCTGGCCCATCCAATACGTGGGTAAGTGTTCTGCCCAAGCTGGAAACCTCAGGTGGCACCTGAGGCTCTCTTAACCCTTCTGCTGGGTTTGTGCTGTCCTATGCAGCGGTCCAAAATAGCAGTGTTTGAGAAGATGTGGACGTACATGAAGTCCGCCGAACCCTCCGTTTTTGTGAGGACAACAGAAGAGGGGATGATCAGGGTGAGGAAGTCAAAGGGGAAGTATGCCTACCTCTTGGAGTCCACCATGAACGAGTACATCGAGCAGCGGAAGCCCTGTGACACCATGAAGGTGGGAGGTAACTTGGACTCCAAAGGCTATGGCATTGCAACACCCAAGGGGTCTGCGCTGAGGTAAGTAGCTTGGATTTGCTTTCTCTCGCTAAACCGCCCAGCAAATCAATGTATGCACACAGTTCAATCTCCATTGCCATGTTAATTGTGTAAGCCTGGGGCAAGGTGGGGGGGGAGCGGGGGGTGTGCAGGAAAAGTGATGTGAAAACTCAACGTGATGTGCAGGAAAGTAAAATGCCCAGGTCCCATTGAGCAGCAATGGGGGCATCTAACTGTTCGAGCCCTGCACTTGGAAACTGGATCCTGGCTTGCTGTGAACGTGTCTGCTGTATCAGGTGATGGCAGGGGGGCTGCTGTGGTGTAACCGTTGGTTTCACAGAGCATTATCCAGAAGGGGCGCTCATCCTGTGCCATGTGAACGTGCAGCTTTGCAGAGTATGGTATTTCCTTGGCTTGGATCCATGCTTGCAGAGGGAGAGGAAAGCATCTGGGGTTTTTCCTAAGAGGAAATGCTAGTTGCAAGGGGTGGGAAGGCAGTGTTGAACCTGCACACCCTGCAAAATGTGTGCTTTTTGATGCACCGAGACGATTCAGATCCTGGTGAGCACTAAATTTATGGCAAGTCCAAAGGGGCACAAATCCTGCATTTCTGAGCCCAGACCTGCCGCTGTCACATGCCTTTGCCTACTATCTTCAGGGAGCTTCCTTTGCAGAGAAAAGCCCTTAAAAAAATAAAAATAAACAAAATACAGACTCAGATCTGAATTGGTTGCAGAGCTGGGGCACAGCACACAGAGCTGGACGTGAGCTGATCACCTGCAAAATGCATCTTGCAAGCTGCCCTGCTCAGAGCAGCATTACCACAGTCTGCACGCTGGGATGGTGATCTGAGTGGCAGCAGCTGTGCAAGCCTTTCACTTCACAACCTTCAGCCATGTGAGTCGTGAGGATTTTGCAGGACTAGTAAACCCTCAGAAGCCATAGCTTTAAGTAATCTGCTCGATGATTCAGCTGATTTAGTTATTTCCTGAGCATATTTGACTCAAAATATTTTGACCAAAAGCATATATTTGGCCTTATAATTGCTTGCTAACATAACTCAATGCAGAGGCATTTAATCCGTGGTCTCTGTATTGCTAGAAACCAGCTGAGCATGTGCTGATGGATTTGTCTGGTCATAGAGCTTCCAAGCCAAGGCCAGCCCAAGGAGTAGAAGACAGAATCATCTGGGTTGGAAAAGACCTATAAGGCCATCAAGTCCAACCATTATCTATCAATGGGCAGCACCTGGGGCCCAAGGATTTTGATTACTACATTTTGATTACTACATTTGATTACTACATTTATTACATTACTACATTTATAACTACTGCTCAAATTAGATTCAGCTGTTCCCCTATCAACACTATCTTTGGAGTGCAGGGGATCTAGAAGGCAATTCTTGCATCCAGCGTGGTTCAGGCTCTGAAATGACTTGAGGCCCTCAAAAGCTGATGGACCTATTCTCACAGCTTTTGCGATGCTTTCCCTTGTACTCTCTCTGATGTTTGTTTTCTGTCTTGCAAATATGAAAAATAGGATACAGGACTGATTCTATTTGCTTAAACATCAGTCCTGTATCCTAATTTTGATATTATAAAAACAAACAGGAGCATCCTACCTGTCTTGTAAGTGTTGGCATGTGAAGGAGCCATCTGTCATAGTTCTAGAAACAAAAAAGAAACAATGAGAAAGAAAATGGCATCAATCATTTTAATTTTGCAGCTCCAAGCATCCCTCTGCTAGGCATGACTCCAACAAATCCTAACATTTCTTTCTGTTTCCTCTTTTTCACCTTGGCTGCATGTAGAACCAATTTCTTATGGCCCTAATGGCAAAGGAGGAATGCTTGATTTTTCTCCATCCAATGGTGTTTCTTTGGAACAGTTGCTGTCAGTTTTTGTCCCATTATGTTTGTTTTGTTCCTGTTGGTTTAGTTGTTTCTATCTTACCAGTTCCCCACAGTCCCCATGTAGTGTCTGTTTTCCCCTTGGGGTCCTGCACACAAGAGGTTGCCCTGAGCGAGATGACATTCATGAGGCATCTATGCAGCACACTCAGCCTGCCTCTTATTCAGCTTTGTCTTCACTCACTTCCACCCACAGAGTAAAATCTCTGAGCTGGGTTTGGAGGGAGATGTGAGCCAGGCCAATGTGTTTTAGAAACTGCCTTCCTTTTGATACTTGCTGCAACCTTTCCCTTTCCTAGCTAGACCAGTGTTCCTGTAATTAGGATCGCTGATTAGGAAAGGATCCCAGAGGGAATCTGAATGAGAATTCACCTCTGTTTTTCTTGTTTCTGCATGGGAACACAACGCCAGGACATTGCCACAGATGAGTGCAAACAAGGTAGCAAATCCAGAAATCATTCTACTTCTTGTAGCAGATGCAATCACCCTCAGACCATCAGCTAGATCTCTTGGGCTGCTAAAAGAGCTTGCTGCTTCCTTCTAGGTGAATCTTACCTTGAGTATCTTTTGAACCCCAGGTGTTAAAATTTAGTTTCATTTAGGCATGGTGGAGAAGGGTAATGGTGGGAGGGTAGAAACACCACCTTTCAACAGCACCTAGTTCAAGGTATGATCCTGTCTGACATGAGATAATCGTGGAGCAGTATTTACCTGATGGGAGTTCTTCCCCACTCTTGGACAAGTGATCAAAGAGAGGGCAAAATGCCAAACTTTCCAAAACAGAGGAAAGAAAACTCAAGAAGCGCCGTGTGAGTCTAGACTCAAAGAACAGGGAGGGTTATGAGATGGACCTCAGGCAGGGCAAGTTCTTCAGAGCAGCCAGACTGATGTTAAAGTTCCCTAAGACACAAGCTGGTTTTCCTAAGGTCTGTGGGTAAACACTAAATGTTCCCTGTGCAAAACTGGCCTTCTTTCAGGACCCCAGACCCTTCATCCAAAACCACTCAAGATGAAGTAATGCTTGTCTACAGCTTGTACTCCCCATGAGCTGAAGAGAGAGACAATTAGCTGAAACCAAGCTTCCCAGGAAAGCACTTAGCACATGGCTCCAAAAATCATACAGCTGATACTGTGCTCAGGAAAACTGCAATGCATTTATTTTGTTACCACCTTGTTCCCACGTAGAACCTGCAATGTATTTTGGCTCATTAGCTGGCTAATCTTTTGCAGATGGTTCAGGCATCAGAGTGCTAATTAACCTGTATTCTGTTTTAGAAGACAGAGATAATTATGATTTACTTAGTGTAGAATTCTTTCTGGAACTACTCTCACAGGTTTTCTTCAGCTTCAAATGCAACCAGTCAGACTCTGACCACCATACTGGTAGAGTAAAAAAAAGGGAAAAATACTCAGCCATTAAGGTCTTATGCTTGAATAGAAATAGAATAGAATAAATAGGAATAAGAATAGAATAGAATA